>JASDQU011377162.1:0-20998 GCA_032191745.1 Picea mariana
TCAACCTTCGGAAAATAAGGTTAGTTCATTCTTACTGTGTTTGCCTGAGAAAAGGGGTTGAGATTTTGGGTAGAAGGATAAAGATTAAATCTGAAGGGTCATGATCTGCATGTAGGCTTAGAACCCTAGCTTACTAGTCTGTAGGGTAAAAACACCCAACAACACTCAGTGCAGTATATACACATATACAACCAAAATTTCAAAAATCTTTAAAAATATGTGGGTATTCTACCCACATAGAATCCTCATGCTCCCAAGTTGCATCTTCAGGACCATACCAGGTCCATTGGACCTTTACTATCCCTATGGATCGATTCTGGAGCTACTTGATTTTTTGATCCAATATGCACACTGGATGCATTTGAAAGGAACCTTATTGCTCCACCTGAATCACATTCCAATAAATGACATGATTAGCATCAGGTACATACTTTTTTAGCAATGATACATGGAATACATTATGAATAGCCATTGATGAAGGAAAGGCAAGCATATATGCTGCAGGCCCAATCCTCTCTAGGATTTCAAATGACCCACAATAACGAGCTGCAACTTTGAATAATTTCACAACTTCAGGAAACTACTGTTGGCCTTTATTTTCAAGAACACATGGTCACCCACTTTAAATTCCTTATGAGTTATACCCTTATCAACATAGTTTTTCTTCTTGTCTTGGGAAACCTTTAAATTCTGTTTTAATTTCATCATTTTCTCTTCCATTTCCCTGATTAATTCTGGCCCAACCACTGCTCTATATGGTGGGTTGTCCCAGCTTACCGATGTGTTGCACCTCCTTCCATAAAGTGCCTCCAATGGTCTCATCTTTAGAGATGCTTGGTACCTTTTGTTATTAACAAACTCTACCAAGTGTAGGTATTCTTCCCATTTTGATGGTTTATCAATCACATACATCCTCAATGTATCCTCAATCACTTGATTCTCCCTCCGTGTTTTCCCATCTAACTCTGGATAATAAATTGTGCTAAAATTCAAATTTGTTCCAAATCCCTTGAATAATCCTTTCCAAAAATTTGATGTAAATTTTGGATCTTTGTTAGACACAATTGTCTTGGGTATACCATGCAGTTGAGTAATTTCTCTCATATAAATATCAATAATGTTGGTTTCCTTGTGAGTGAGATTCATTGGAATGAAATGGGAATCTTTAGTAAGCTTATCCACCGCTACCATGATATAATCATGTTGCTTGTTTCTTTTGGGAAGTTTGGTGATGAAATCCATTTTTACAACTTCCCATTTCCACTCAAGAATGGGCAATGGTTGTGCAAAACCAATGGGGTGTCTATGCTCAGCCTTGACCTTTTGATACTCCGACATTGGGCAATAAAATCAACAACTTCTTTCTTCATGTCTGGCCAATAATATTGGCTCTTGACAAATGCAATATTTTTCTGATAACCTAGGTTCCCAACATAAGGAACATTATGCATTTCTCCCATTATCGGAATTTTCAATTCCTGGGAATTTGACACATAAATTATGCCCCTGTACATGATAATTTCATCATTTTCTAGCTTATAGTCTCCAATTTTCTGCGGTAAATTACCTTTTTGAAGTTTTGTTATTATTTCCATGCATTGCAGATTTGATTTTGCATCCTCTAATATTGTGTATTTCAAATATGATTGGTACATTCTAATGGCTATAACATGCAACTCATGCACCCTTATGCTAAGCACATCAACCACCTTGTTCTCTTTACCTTTGATATGCTTTATATCAAAGTCATATTCACTAAGGAATTATAACCACCTCCTTTGCCTGGCATTTAGAGTTGGTTGTCCAAATAAATATTTCAAACCACTATGGTATGTCCTCAACTTGAATATTTTCCACATGAGGTAGTGCCTCCACATATTCAAGGCATGCACTATGGCTACCAACTCCAAATCATGAGTAGCATAGTTCCTTTCATGCTCCTTCAACTTCCTTGATTCATAGCATACCACATACCCATTCCGACTAAGGAATCTACCAAGCCCTTGTTTAAATGCATCAATACATACAATGAAGTCTTCATTTGGATAAACAATCCTTAGTATTGGAACACTTGTTAATACATGCTTCAAGTGTTGGAAACTCTTTTCATAATCCAATGTCCACTGAAACTTCACACCCTTCTTTTGAAAGGAAGTGATTGGGTGTGAAATATTTGAGAATCCTTCAATAAATCTCCTATAGTAGCCTGCAAGGCCCATGAATGATATGACCTATGTCACGTTCTTTGGCGCTGACCATCCTCTAATGGCCTCTATCTTCTCAGGATCCACTGCTATCCCTTCCTCTGAAATGATATGTCCCAAATAACAAATTTCCTTCTGACAGAATGAGCACTTTGTCAATTTGGAATACAATTGATGCTCCCTCAATACATGTAATACCATCCTCAAGTGATTCTCTTTCTCTTCCTCCTACTTAGAATATATAAGAATGTCATCCAAAAATACAATGACAAACTTATCTAAGTATTCTCTAAATATACCAATCATTAAACACACGAAGAAAGTTGGTGCATTTGATAACCCAAATGGCACCATTGTGAACTTATAATGACCATACCTTTTTCAGAAGGAAGTCTTGTTGATGTCTTCATATTTAATTCTTACCTGATGATATCCTGATCTGAGATCAATCTTGGAGAATATTTTTGCATCTTTTAGCTGATCAAACATGCCATCGATCCTTGGAAAAGGATACTTATTCTTCACAGTTACCTTGTGCATTTTCTTAAGTCAATGCAAAGTCTCAATGTTCCATTTTTTTCTTCACAAATAATACTGGGGCACCCCAAGGTGACACACTTGGGTGTATATGCCCCTTCTTCAAAATCTCTTCAAGTTGCATTTGCAATTCCTTCAATTATGGTGTACTCATCATGTAAGGGGTCTTGGATACTTGGGCTACTCCATGCATCAAATTGATGGAGACATCAATATCTCTTTTATGGGGTAATCCAGGTATTTCTTTAAATAAATCTTCAAAATCCTTTAGGAATATGTAATCTTCAATATTTGGTACCTTATCTTTAGGTGTCTCTTCCATATGCATTGCAAATATTTGACACCCTTTCCTATAGCTTTTCTTCAGTTGCAAGGATGAAACTTCTATGATGGTCACTACCCTCGGAATTCCCTGTACTGTCCTTAAATTCCCTTCCTCATCCAAGCAAACAAATTCCTTATTATAACAGTCTAGGACATCATAATTTTGGTCCAACCAATCCATACCAATTATATAGTCATAGGAACCCAAATGTATGATGTTAAAATCTTCCATGGTGCTCAGTCCA
This sequence comes from Picea mariana, assembly GCA_032191745.1. NCBI lineage: Eukaryota > Viridiplantae > Streptophyta > Pinopsida > Pinales > Pinaceae > Picea > Picea mariana. The sequence goes on from JASDQU011377162.1 coordinate 3,311, forward strand.
TTCATGTCCATTGGGCATGCCTTAACCATCTCATTATTCTTTTTTTTAGTTCTTGTAGTTAGTTGCACCAACCAAGATTTTCCAAGATTGCTTCTTGGAAAATGAAATATTTCCACCATCTTAGAATCTAGATAACTATGACTAGCTCCTGAATCAATTAAAATAGAAATGGTTTGGTTGTTGATCTTACCTTCCACTTCAATCATATGTGACTGAAACTCATCTTTCTTGTTGTCCATGGCTGTGTAGATCCTAGATACATTTCTACCCATGTCTCACTTTTTCACCTCTATGAGGGAAATCTATGTACATATGATATCCCCCACAACCCCAAGATTGAATAGGTGGTTTCCTTGGTATTTTCCCCACTATCTTGGTCATTATGGGTTCTTTACAAGCTAGCTTTCCCTAAGAAATATTTCTGCAGAGTAGTGGCTTAGTCCCCTTCTTCCTCTATTCCATATTGCTTTTCTTCTTGTCGGCCCAAGATTTTTGGAAAGTTGGCCTTCATTTATGTTGATCATAAAGGCATTTAGCTTGCCTTATTGTTTCCTCCAATGTTTTGGGATCATCATATTGTATATTGACACTGATAAATGATGGCATCCCACTCAAATACCTCTGAATCTTAACCATCTCATCCTTGATGAAAGAAACATACTTCGGCAGCTCTAAAAACATCCTTTCATATTCATCTATTGTCATAATCCCAAGCTTCAGTTCAAAGAACTCCTTCATTTTCTTGTCATAGTATCTCTTAGTCAAGTATTTATTTTGAAAATACCTCTTGAATTCCCTCCAAGTAACATTTTTCTCATCAATGTGTTGCACCTCCACAAATTGGTCCCACCACATTGATGCTTTTCCCTTGAGATGATAGATGGAAATTATTCCTTTTGTGTGTGAAGAGTAATCATGCAATTGAATATACTTTCTCATGCCTAGGAGCCATGTCTCTGCATCATCATCCTTCTTGTGTTCACCATCAAATATAGGAGGCTTGATTTTGTTCATTTCTCCCTATGGTGCATCCACCCTAGACATCCTCTTATGTTTCCTGACAAGGGATGGAATTGAACTGCTGTGTTCTCTCCTATTGGAATGCCTTGGGGAGTGATGGTGATGTCTTCCACCACTTCTTTTTCTTCACGTCTCATCATTATTGGAATTTTAAATTCTGTAGTTACAGAATTACAATTACTTAATCCAATAACAATTGTAGTAGGATTACTGGAAGATAGACAATCACAAATACAATAGAACACAAAGATTATCCTGGGAAACCCTCATGGGGGAGAAAACCCAGCAACCAAAATCCTCAATATAGATTCATTCAACCAATACAATGATGTGCTATAGCTCTCCAAGAAATACCAAGACCGAAACACCAAAAGAATCAGTCTCCAAGACTTGTTCGCTAGACCTTCTTATGTGATCCAAGATGCACAAGAGAAATGTGTGAGTGTGTGTCCAAATGAGAGGAACCTATCCTCTATTTATACACAATAGTGTCTCTTGACGAGACATGACTCTTGACCTAACTAACCCATAAAATAGGGTCGACTAGCCACAATGGGAATTTTTACAATTATAAGTAAAATACTAATAATATAATAATTTATGTTGAGAAGACTTGTACAATATAATTATAATAAACTTTTAAAGGTTTACTAAAACAAATATACAATAATATCTTTTGTAGTCACACCAAAAATATTAACACTCCCTCTTAACTAGGAAAGTATTCTTTTCAGACACAGACTCCAAGTCTGATACCACACGAGCTCATATCCATTCAAGTTGAACATGTAAATCTATACATCCTCAGATATCCATAGTGCAACATGACTTCACCCCATGCAACCAAGGTCTGTGGGTAGCTCTCAATAGCTACAACATGTCCCCAAGACATCCACTCCCTGTGATGCATCAATACCTAATCATGTGCACTCTTGTCTCAGTGCCAACCCTTTTTCATATTGGATGAGACCCACCAGAATCAGTGCCAACCCTTTTTCATGCTAGATGAGATTTTTCCATACTCAGTTCCAGCCCTTTTTCATGCTGTATGAGTTCCACCTATCACTCCCTCTGAAGAGGGACCACACAAATCTTATCCTTGAAGTAATTGAAATTCTTCCTTGAAAACGACTTGGTGAACACATTCACAACCTGATCCTCAATGGTCACGAGCTGGAGCCTCACTACTCCCCTCTGTACCATATCCCTGATATAGTAGTATCGGATCTCAATATGCTTAGACCTGTCATGGAACATCGGGTTCTCTAACAACTTCATGCAACTCTGGTTGTCACACCAAATGTAGGTCGCCTCCAATCCAAGACCAAATAACCCAGAAAGCAACTTATGAAGCCATTCTACTTCCTTGCTTGCTGCACATGTTGCCACATACTCAACTTCATCCATACTTAGTGCCACACATGACTGCTTTATGCTGCTCCACGATACCATACTGGAGCCAAGACTGAAACAATATACAAAAGTTCTCTTCTAGTCAGGAATACTTTAGACCCAATCTGAATCTAAGTATCCATACAATCCAAACTCATGGTCAGACATATACAAGAGACCATGATCTAGATTACCCATAAGGTACCTCAACACATGTTTTTTTGCAACCAAATGAACATTCCTGGGCTGCTCCAAATGTTGACTCGGGGTGTTCACAACAAAACATATATTCGGTCTTGTGTTAGTCAAATAAATCAACGAGCCCACTATCTGCATGTATAAGGTAGAATCCACAATCTCTTAATTTGTATCCTACAACAACTTAAATTTTGATACCATTGGGGTAACCATGGTATGGTATTAAAACATCTCAAACCTATTTAAGATTTCCACATCATACTTTCCTTGATTTAGGAAAATACCATCTGATCTCTGTCAAACTTCTAGTCCCAAGAAGTAGTGCATCATTCCTAAATCTTTCATCTCAAATTATGCAACCAATTTTCTCTTACATTCAGTGATGAGATTTTCCGCACCTATTAGAAACAGGTCATCTACATACAACAATAGAATCATCAGTTCACCATCCTCAACCTTAAAGTAAAGGTTAGGATATGCATTGCTCTTGTTAAAACCCAAGCTCATCGGAAAATTGTCAATCCTACCATACCATGATCTGGGTTCCTACTTCAATCCATATAAATCCTTATTTCATATGCACACATGAGTTTCCCTGTCATGTGTCTCGAATCCAAGTGGTTTATCCACATAAAATTCCTCTTTTATTTCACCATTCAAGAAGGTTGTGTTTACATCCATCTAGTGCACCTTCCATTTCATCATAGCGTCCAATGAAATTATAGTCTTGATCAAGGTATATCATGATATGGGAGAAAAATTATATTCATAGTCAATCCCTTCCTTCTCAGAGAAACCCCGAGCCATAAATCTTTCCTTATATTTTTCAATACTGCCATCAGCTACATGTTTCATCTTGTAGATCCATTTCGAACTCACCACATATTTTTCCTTTAGTCTAGGAAACACATCCCAGACATCATTTTGCATAATGGAATGGTATTCCTATTCCATGGCATATTTCCATACTTTATTTTATGCAGCCTCTTCATAAATGGAAGGTTCTACATCCATTATGTCACACAAGCATGCCACGTAGTTGGAATACAGATTTAACTTCTTACTTTCCCTGAAATATTTCTCTAGGGCACCAATTCTTTCTGCATCTTTGATAAGATCTTGTGCCCAAGCTATTCTTCTCTTGAGAGAAGGTATCTCGACTAGTTTATGAGGTTCTACCATGTCAGGATCCTTTGGAATGAATTCCTCTGGTTCAACTGCTCTGGAACTTTAGGAACTTCATTCTCTTATTCATGTGCCTCTTCTGTACGAATCTATTTGGATTTACTAAAAGTTTCATTCTCATCAAAGGTTACATATCGGCTGATATCCACTTTCTAGTGACCGAGAATGTATATCATGTAATCCTTTGATGTGTTACTGTAATCAACAAATATTCCCTTCCATCCAGAAGGGTCCAACTTTTTCCTCTTTTCCTTGGGGATGTGAACAAATACAGGGAAGCCAAATATTCTGAAATGGCTGAATTCTGGCTTCTTTCCTGAAAACATTTCCTTGGGTGTCTTGTTTTCAAGCACCTTGTGGGAATTTTTATTCTGCATGTACACTGTCGTCTTTGTTGCTTCTTCCCATGAATGCATAGGAAGATCTTGATCATGGATCATGGATCATGGCCTTTACTACTTCCATGATTGTCTGGTTCTTCCTTTCAGCTATTCCATTCTTCTGAGGGTTGTAGGGAGTAGAAAGCTCCCTCTTAATACCAACTTCCTTGCAATACTCCTTGAATTATTCCGAGGTGAATTCACCTCCATTGTTTGATCACAAGGTCTTCATCTTTCGCTCTGTCAAGTTTTCTACTAGAGCCTTGAACTCTTTGAATTTGCCAAAAACTTCATTGTTTGGTCTGAATGCACGATGTCAAAAACTCCTTTGGCTCTACTCTCTCTATTGGGAAAGGATTTCTTCATGTTCTTTCCTTGTGCAAAACCTTTGCACACACCATCTGGTTCTACTTGGATTTTTGGAAGACCTGTCACCATTTTTCTCACAACTGGAAGAGATTTGTAGTGTAGGTGAGAAAATTTCCTATGCCATAGTTCACTAATATTCACAATATCATGAACCATTATGGAGTCTGAATGTCCTTTTAATTTGTGGATTCCTCCTTCTTCAACTCCAATCACTACTGCATCATCAAGGGTCTTCCCTCTAGGCCACATAAGAACTTGACCATAAATAAATGCAACTCTAAATACTTTCTTGTCCAATGCTTAAATTGAGAGAAGATTCTTCTTTAAACCTGGAACATAGATAACTTCCTTCATATCCTTTGGCTTTCCTAAGTTTAACTTGTAGGAATCTTCTCCAACACCTTTGATTGGATATTGATAGTCATCACCCAATTTCACCTTGTGAGGTGAATATTTATGAATAATTTTAGATAAGGAGTCTTCATATAATGGCATGTGCTTGGAAGCATCACTGTCTATCAACCAAGTGTCACTTCCATGATTAACAATACTTGTGAGGGTTGAGATAAGAACATAATCATCATCACTTGATTCATCTTTCTTTGCAACCTTATTTGGAGGGTCATCATCTTTAGTTGTGTGAGTTTGATGCCTCTTACTTCCTTGCTTATTATTAATTTCCATAATGAGGGGGAAATCCCTAAAAAAGTGTCCTAATTCCTGACAACAATAAAATTTGATATTTGAGTTGTATCTTTGACCCATATTAAACTTATTAGGTAAGGAATACTCCTTCTTGTTCTTTCCTTTCCTGGTGTGGGTGGCTAGGGATTGATCTTCATATACCATCTTTTCTTCTCTTGCAGTTGTCCTAGCTTCTTCCTAGTTACAATATTCCCAAAGCCTACTGAACTTGGGAAGCTTCTTTCTTGAAAAACTTCCTTGGATGAATGCATCCCATGACGTTGGGATTCCATTCAAGGTAGTCATAACCATATCTTCTCCTTATACTGATTCACCAATGGCTTCTATATTCTCCTTGATTTGATTCACTCTTGAGAAGTAGGAGTGAATGGTTTCTTAGTTCTACATTTTCAAATTCTTCAATTGAGATCTCAGAGTCATTCTTGGATTTATGTTGCTTCTCTCAAACAAATGCGTTAATGTGTCCATCATTTTATTTGGAGAATATAATGATGATATATTATGGATAAGGTGGTCCTTAATGGAGTCTGCAATCATCATTTTTTTTCTCACCATGTCCTTCTTATATTTTTCCTTAGCTTCATCTCCTTGAGGTTCTTGAACCTCTTCTATAATGAACTTATCATGTTCATGTTCTTCAAGAAGGAGGGTTACTCTGTACTTCTAGGGCCTTCAATTATCAACTCAATTTAGCTTCTCATCGATCTTTGTTCTGGTAGTCATCATAGATAATTTTAGGGGTGAAATTTCACTCATGGGAGAAATTTTAGGGTTTAAAATTTTGAAAGGGCGATTTTTCATTGAACTAATGTTTAAAAAAAACATAATGTTTAGCCCTTATATTAAAATAATATATATATATATATATATATGGAAGATAATTCATCCCCCAAAAATAGCAATAAAATCAAAATCACTTGGGTTCGCCCTTCCTATTTCATGAATTTTTTTCAAATTCGCCCCGACTTTTTAGAATCTCAATTTTTTTTAGTGCATCGCCCGGATTTCCCATGTTTTTGGAATTATTTCACTTGCATCTCCTCTAATCAGGGCTTTATGGAAACCATTTCACCCCCTTCTCCTCGAATGAAGGGTTCATGGCACCGTTTTTTCTTACTTGTTGAGGGAATGGTTTTTCCCATCGATTTTGGGTTTCCCTTGCATTTCCAATTTTGGACCATGTGTTTCTTTCTAAGTTTTATGGAAACGAGGCTTGGAAAAGGTTCAACATGATCTCATTGCTCAAATCTACAACACACACGCTCTTGCAGTTATGTTAAAATTGTGTGCTTCAATGGTAGCATTTGTTGTGAATAATGTCTCACTATATTTCCTTGTACAGTAAAATGATTCACTTTCACTTTGCTTTTCTTTATGTGGCAGAATTAAAATTCGTTTCATGTTGATTAGGAACAACACCAATATTGTCGTTATAAATAAACTAGAATATTACTGGTTATCCTTTTTAATCTTTTCTTTCAGGGGAATGTTTGGACACACACCGCTAAGGTCAAGTTCCCCATTTGGCAACAAGACAAGATAGAAAAGATGTGGGAATCCTTTATATCATTAGATTTGAAATATTTTTTTGGAGATTATAACAAAGTTAGTGGCACAGTCAGGGAGGAATATTCAAGAAAGTCAGCCAATAAAGTGGAATCAGAAGCAGAAGCATATAATATATCAAGCTTTGATAGTATCACCAATGATAACTCTCTGTCACCACGAGACATTCAACTACCTAATGAAATTCAATTTAAAGTTGTTGGAAATGCTACTCATTACATGGAATACAACCTCCAAGATACAAATGCAATAAAGTCTGATAGTTTGCGAAAATATGAAGGTTCTAGTGATGATTGGAAGGAAATTGGTACAATGAATTCGAAAGCTGAGGAAAATATTTCCCACAAAGAGAAAAATAAAGGTGTCATAGTTGGGGAGCCCTCTGGGACATCTTTCGTAGACAAGATGTGACAAAGTTGCAATGTTATTTGAGAAAACATTGGAGGCAATTTAGACATTTTAATGACCCTCATATTGATTCAATGAGGGTTGAATCTTGCATCTTAGTTATTAATTTTTCTTCTAATTCAGAATGGATATTTTCTTCTTTAGAAAAAAAGTTTCCTATTTTTTTGAAATAGTAATTTATTCATCAAATTATGCATCTCGTTCATGATCAAACATTTTTCTTGAATGAGGAGCATAAGAAAAAGCTGAATGAATAATTTTGTAAGTAGTATTTCAGTTTTTCAAAGGCATTGATCTTTGTTTGGAAGAAAATGGATATCTCTTTCCAACAAGTGCTTCACTTCTAAAAACACAATGTATTTTTTTGGTATGCAGTTGTGGAGCCGTGGACATTTCAACAACACCTTGGTGAAGAAATTCTCATTCCAGCTGGATGCCCTCACCAATTAGAAACTTTAAGGTTAGACCATTTATGTTTGTAAGCATTTTCAATATTATGTAGCGCCTTCTCGTCATAGATATTCACATTGTTGTATGTTTGGTTGACTTCATGCACTGGAATTTTGTCCATTTTCCACCATAATGATGTTTAATTTGGGTGTGGTTGTAAAACATAATGTTTTCTCCTTAAATGTACAATGAAATGCTAAAGTTCATGTGATTCCAATTAGGACTTGTTAGCCATGCAACCATAATTCATATGTTCTTTGTTTTCTCCTTTAACCTTTCAATTTATATTTACTCGGATTGTCCTACAATACATTACTTCCTTTATATCTGTAGCTGTTGAATTTTCATTTTAATTTTTTCTACTTATTCCTTTCTCTTTTTCTATCCTTTCCTCTTGGTGTTTCCATTTTTTTCCCTCCAGATCCATTTTTTAATCAGACAATTTCTTTTAAACATCATTAATGAGCTTGGACTAAATATTTTGAATGTTTTGAAGAAATGTATGGATATAGATATTAGGAACAAAAAGCATCTGACTGATTTAATTTGTTATTGAGAACCTGAAATGAATAATCTAAACTTTACAAGGTCTTCTTATATCTGGAGTTCAATTATATGGCATTTTCTCTTCTTGTTTTTAATTGAGATTTTGTATTTGTTCTAACTTCTATCATTTGTTTACTTAATTTACATAGACTTGTAACAAATTTGGGATGTATTCTTCAAATAAATGTTCTTTACAACCAAAATGTTCAAAAGATTCTTGGAATAGACTCTATACCCATCAGTAGAAATTAATTAATAAATTGTATTTGAAGATAAAACTTGGAAAAAAGATCATTCATCCTATTATTGACATTCCATTCCTTCCCACAAAATAATCACATTATTCAAGATGAAGTTCTCTCTAATAAAACTCGTCTTCTCTGGATGGAGTCTTTAATTCTTTATGTGCTTGATGCACAAGGTCAAGGCCTTGGCAAGAATTTTATAAGAGACATTTAACAATGTGAAAGACATCCAATTGGTAATATGCTAGGTTGCCAGGCTTGGCAACAAATCTGATCAAACCCTTGTTAATATACTCACCCAACTGTTGTTTTATAATAGCTTTTTTACACACATGTAAAAGGTTAGGCCTGAAAAATTCCCATGCGGCCTTGTAAAATTCACACAAGAAGTCATCTAGTGTTGGTGACTTCTAATCAACCATCTCCATTGAGGCAATGGACACATCAAATGTCAATGAATTTTCACACATACTTTCTTGTTCAATGGAAAGAGGAGATAGGACTACATCCAAATTACTTTACAGGTCCATATTATGTTCTTTTGTGATACCTTACAATTGAAAAAATAACCTATAATGGCTTCCAAATTCTTATCCAATATCCTCTTGTATGATTATGTGTCCATTTGAATGTTTTGAGTGCAAAAATCTTCTTAACTTCTTCTTTGGTATCCAGGGATTTGAAAAAAGCCTCTGTTGACTTGTCACCAGATTTAATCCAATGCATCCTTGCTCACAATTGGTACACTTCATCTCTACATATCTCATCAACTTTCAAAAAATGTTGGAGTTTATCAACTTGGGCTTGTTTGGCGTTGTTAAATGGATTGAATTGAATCTTCTTGCTAGGATATTCTAGATCATCCTTCACAAATTTATACACTTATGCCTTATAGCTACAATTTTCCTCCCATTTCCACACATGAAAGTTGTAACTCAGGAAATAACATCTTCCCACCAGGTTATCTAACCATCCTTACCTCTTGGCTCGGGGAGAAGATTTTGTACTAGTTTCATAGAATTTAGGTAACATGGGTGTTGTAAATGCCAGACACTGAGAAGGAAGAGAGTATTGTGAATTATCATTTTTTGGCCACCCCAAGAGATTGAAAAGAAGATAAATTGTTGATTTAAGAGATTCAATTTCGCTAGCACTTGACCAATCATCCTTCACTACAATCAAAGAAGAACATACCTTTCTGTGATAGCATGGCCTTATTCAATGTTTTTAGGACTTTTTCATTTACTTTTTAGAAGATTGAGCATGTCAACCAAAGCTTTGACAAGTCATAATTTCTTATTTTATTGGGGTTGTAAATGCCAAGCTTGGCCCTAAGGATGTTCCAGGGAACCTTCTTCCTTAGGGAATTTTGATTGGAATCATGCCCTCTTTATCATCTTATGTCTCATCCATATTGAAATCCCCTGAGAGAAACAAAGGATCACTTGGAAACTTGTCGACCAAATAATTCCAAAGAGTGGTCCTTTCCTTTGCATCATTAGGTGCATAGGGGTTAGCAAGTGCCAACATTTGACCATCTAAGTTTAGCATAATCCAAACAAGTCTATGTGATGGGTATCTAGCTCAAACCATAAGAATGAAAGTAACATTGGGTAAAAACACCTTCTTTCCATCCATATGGCTATACGTAAAAACAACAATACTCTGGCATACAATATTTAAGGTTTTTCTAGGAAAGAAACTTGAAATCCAAACTTCATCTAAAGACAAATTATCTAGATCATGGATCAATTTTCTTTATATTTCAAACCATGTCTTTTCAACAGGTGTTCATAAGCCCTTTGACACAAGGTTTTGAGACTCAGACTTGACAAAAACTTGTCCAACTTTGGACTCAACAAGTAGAGGAATATTTTGTATAAAAAATAATAATGACAATTTCCATCCATAAATTCTACAAAACAACAGTCTATCCCTAAGTTATTAGAAATGCCTCTACAAGTTCCTCAAAATGTTGTTCTCTATTTCATATACTGAAACAGAGGGGAAACATGGTGGAAATCCACTTAAATGTTTGAGACCTCACTTGAAACATTTCAAGAATTTAGTTTTGAGAAGTTCTCTTTCGAAGTACACTTTTTTGTAGAATACCAGGAGACCTAAAGTGACTCTTGGCTAATTCATACTCTAGGCTTGAGATATTTAAAGATGAGTGGAAAATTAATGTAGTCCACCCAACCCCATTTTCCTATTGAACTATACAACCAATGAGCGCTCCAGTTGATTGTTGTAACATAGCATAAGTTGGGACTCCATCTAGAACATATTTTATAAAATGTATGAGAGTAGAAAGTGGTATTTAAATTGTACACATAACCTATAATATAAAACTAAAATTTCTCTATCAAGCATGCTGTGAAGGAGATAACAATAGGTGGACAATATTATTGTTTTGAATGTGTTGGTAATGTTGAGTTGATGTGGACCGCCTTAGAGTCCTGCTGCTATGTACTTCTCATTCCTACACATCAGTCAATTTAGTTGTTTTAATTGAATATGTTTTTCTCATAAAATAACATTTAAGATATGTTGAATTGGTATTATGTAGATTATTAAAAATATTAGGCTGAAGTAAAAATCATTGACTCTTAAATTGGAGTTCCTAGTGGAAAAATGGAACTTTCAGCACATTATGGACCACTTCTTAATGGACATACTTTGAAAGTCACACTAAGTGGATGGAAAACAGGCCTAATCTACCAATGTTACTTGAAATGTACAAGAAAAAGGTAAAACAAGAGCATTTCATATGATTTTCTGTGTTTTGTTATTTTTTGTACTGTAGAATACAAGCATCAAATATCTCTTTTGGAATTGTAAACTAAGGCTGCATAAAAATAATTTTAGTACTTACCCCCCTTCCCTTTCTTTATCAAGAGCCTATTATTTCATCTTATTGGTGGAACATTTGTATTGAATTATCTATATCTTTTCCCATGCATTTGAGACCTCATCATAGTTTCACTGCATGCAGTGATCATACTTGGAGTTCCTCCACATAACAATATATTTGGCATAATTTGATATGGTTTCAAGGGGGATCATGTGGCCCCAATAGATGTGCAATCTATTAAACCTGTGAGGAGGCTCAACTATTTGCACAACATGGGATACCTGAACTACGTGAAAAACTAAAAAATGGTCATAGTGCTGAAAAGTGCAGGAGAGGACTTTGGTGAACATATGCACAATCTCCAGAGAAAAAGATTAAGGGATTTACTAGTAAAGTACAGAAGTGACATTGATGCGCATGAGAGAAAATTAGAGTGCAGTTACAGTGCTAACTAGGAACAAAGTATGTGCAGTATTGCAAGAAGAACAATAAATCTAAGTAGATATTCCTTGTACAATATGCAGAACAATAACAATAAAGTTATAAAAAAAATTAAGCAAAACAATGCAGTGTAACCTAATACTTAGGATAATTAAGTATGTTCTTGGCATTGTTATTTACCTATCTACATGATGAATAGGAAACCATAAATCAGAAAAGAAATCCAATGAGCATCCCACAAAATAAAAGCAAGAAGACACAAGAGGTTTGCTCAATTATGTATGATCTCTATTGAAATTGAGGACAAGATTAAGTAGGGGTTGTAGCATTAACATTGTATGCTCATTTCCTTGTGGAAGAATATGTCTGAGATTTCCTTACAAAGAATAGAAACAAAACTATTCTACTCTCTGCTAAGAGGATTTACAATGCCATAGGTTACATATTTATAGAAGTTACATAATCACTGCTCAATATCCAATATAGTACCTAACGATCAACCTTAGGCTCGGTGTACGAGGTTGATCATTGCCTCATTTATGGAAATCGTGTCCAGTAGGATATTTGCTCACTTGGTTAGATTTGACCATTGCCTTGGGTGTAGTCGTAGCAACAACCCATCCAACTTTGATAACCTACTTTGTCATCTTTGTAGTTCCTCTTGAATGTGAAGTGGCATTGAAGTGCAAGCTGAGCTATCACTGAGGTATCATAGGGTGTTGACTTTTGTCACTAGAACAAAATTGGATGCTCTCTTACCAAAATATAGTCTTTGCAAAGGTAAACTTGGTGTTGTGGTTGCAGGGATTGTTTAATGTGATAGGAAGGTCTTGACATTTGGTGCATAGTAAAATTGCATTGGTGCATAGATCAAAGGTCCCTCTAACATACCCATATTTAAGGATATAAAAATATTATTGAAAATAAATAAAAACGCTACTGCAAATCCACTTGTCACTATCATTCGTAGTTTAGAATTATGTTCTGGAAAATGTTAGGAAATGATGCTATAAAATTAAAATAGTTATAATTGATACAAATCACACATACCCCCTTGTCTTTGGTCTGCAAATTTAAAAAATATATTGTGCTGGGAAAATCACATTCACATAAAGATATTCCAAACTATGATCACATACTACAGTCTTATGTCCATAGGGATTTGACTGGGGAACTCCCTTTGGCTCTTGTATACCATGTTTCTGAGGTACAAACATGCCAGGAAAAGAAATGACAAAACTCGAGACAAAGAGAGGAAAATCAACATATCAAGTAGAGTATTGACAACTCAAAAAACAAAGGAGCCTTTAAGCCCATGCAAACAAGAGTGTATTTTTTCTAATCAAGGTTGCAGTAAATCTTAAAACAAAAATAAAATGCAATCCCTTTAACATATTTAGACCATGGATTAGCCCCAACATCAACTCATTTACATCAATTGACTATTTCCTTATACCATAATCAGTTGACTCAATTGCATAGATTTAGTAAATTATTCATTCTCATCAGATGTTGGTGTTAGAATATGCAATTATTCATGGAGGGAAAATTGTCAACTGAACATTTCATTGTAAAACCATAAAAGTTTTCTCATAGATTAACTGCAGTTTATGAAAGTACAGAACACACTATGAATGTTTTTTGTTTTCAACCAATTATAACAAGAACACAAAATAATTATCAACATTGTTTCTAAATCAATGTCATATTAGAATGAATCTTTCCTCCACTCAATACTTCATTACCTATTCCCTTGTAGTGGAAATATGCTAATAATTTACATCCAACTTCATTTAAGTTGCCAAAGAAGAAAAAATAGTTTCAATCTTGAATATGTTTCTTCTACCTAGTTACCGGTTTGAACTACTGCAAGAAATTTGTACTTTTCTTCAAGTATGCATCCATAAATCCATAGGGTAGTCCCAAAGCTGCTTTAGACTGTACTATCTTAGTAAAAAATAATACTATGCATCGCAAAATGTACCAATACATGAATGAAATTTGAAGAAGTGTTTTCCTGCTTATTTCCCAGTTACACTATTTCAACTAGGGAAAGAAATTTGCATCTCACAAGATCTATAAACAATGTCCATTAACAGTTCCCAGGGCCTTTACCAAATAGGATGTGGAGAGTATAAGATCAACTCCCAATTTTTGGCTTTGAATTACTTCATAGCAAACAACGAGACACAAATTTCTCCACATCAACTTGCATCTGCAACTAATATTAGCTTCAAAAATTAGCCAAGATTTTGATCACTCCAAAGTGTCCAACTTTATAGCTACGAGCTTCCTAAATAAACTTTATTTTTAAATCTCCTTTTAAAACAAGCATCGCTAAATTTATACCACAATCCTTCTTCAATACTATAGTCTTTAAAGGATTCATGCCATGCATAACTCTACAAGTACTGCAAAACTTATACAATACTATTGGCACAAAATCTATGTCAGCGATGTGATCAACATTTTTCACTGTTTCATAGTTTGGAAAAATTGCAATATTTTCATTGGATTCTATCATGTATGAGGGTATGGGATTGACATTTAATTAAGAACACCATACAATCAATAAAACCAGTAAGGCTACTCCAAACATATTACCAAGTATTGAGCATTCCTATGCATAGGTGTACATAGGTCCTAGGGTCACACACATATATAATAGAGAATAAAAAATATGTCTATTATCAACAAAAATGTCCCCAAAATCTAAAGCTGTAGATAATCTTTCATTACTGTGTTGATTGGTAAATCCATTCCATTGTTCTTGCATGTACTTTTTAGGTTGGGAGACTGTTCAACCAAGTCGACATTTTCCTGACTAATCTATCTTGATTTTCAAGTGTGAAATATGACATAGCAATTGAATACTACAGTGAATTTCTACAATGTTTATTCACTATTAGATAGGCCTTGGGCCATGTGCATCTCACCAGTAATAGGTAGAGCCCAACATACACAATCTATACAGTAGCATAGTGATCTGTACAGTCTATTAACACTTTTGAGTTGATTTTCCAGGCATATATAGTCTCTCTTTTAACCAGTCGCTCTGTAACTTCAAATATCAATCTCAACCAGCAACCAGTATCATCGAATATTTACATATTTTGTTTATATTCTTTCCACTACAAACTTAGAAGCACAAATTCTATTTATATACTATTCTCATGTTAACTAAATCTACTTTCAATATCAATATTCACACTAAATTTCACTGAGCATAATGTGGTGAGAGGTGGCTGGTGAATCAAAACATAGAATTCTTGACCACAACATGGAATGCTTGAATACAAATTTAAAGGCTACCCTCCAACTGTCGTTCTTCATATAGAATACATACTAAAAGTAGATATAACTGAGACAATCATTCACTGTAATAAAGATTTAAAGAACACAGACAGATTCACACTGTGATTTGAAAACCCTTGGAGGGAAAATTAGGGCATCAGATTCAATGCTCAATGTTGCCCCATATAAAATTAAAGTGTGTAGGGGCATTGAATTTAAAATTCATTACTTATAGATTATCTCATAAATTCTCAACAATTTCACTAGATCACTATGGACATTAGTTACATTGTAGAGATTTAGATTTGAATCTTGAAGTAGAATATGTTATGTCTATGCACAGAGGTAAAATCGTTTGTATGGTGGACGTTGAAGGATATTTCATGTTCAAATTTGATCCTTTTCACACAGTCTATAATAGAGATGGAATCAATGAATAGTTCATAGGGATTTCGGATATAAAGGAAATCAACTCAGAACCTTTGAAGGAACACTGGAAAAATTGCAGACATATTATAGATAAAACAGACTTGCAAAAGAATTCCATACACATAACATAAATAAATTTGCCTCGGAAATAAATATACCCCATTGCATTTATGAGGGTCTTAGAAGAACCAGTTCCCATTACACTAGATAAAAACAGGGGAAAATTCTAGTGCACTTGTTAAAGTGTGAAAATTCTAGTGCACTCGTTAAAGTGTGAAAATTCTAGTGCACTTGTTAAAGTGTTGATTGTATCAACATGATAAACTCAAAATTCATGTCAACTAGAGGCTTAGGGTACATAACACTCCACTCAAGTAATGGAGAATTATGTAGGAGCTCAATGTTAAAAACTAGATGAAGACCAAGATAAACTGGGAAATCAATCTTGAAATCATAGTCACCTCATTTCTCAGTGATGGTGTATGCTATGTATTGTAGTGGGTGTAGGTTGTGATGTTGGCCTTTAAATTGCTCCTTTTGGATGTGAAGCCAAACCTTATTCCCCTCCAACTAAGAATTTGCATGGGAAACAGTGCTTGGGATGGAACTACTTGTTCTTATCAGTTGCCTATGTTAGAATGTCTTGAAATTGGTGTTGAACACTCTATATTTGTTCAATGAAGTGTGTTGCTTTATCGATTTCTTTTTGCATCAATGAAAAAGTGACTACAATTATGGGCCTAGGGAATGCATCATTGATTAACATTCTGGGTTGATATTCATATCAGACTGCTAAAACATTGCATTGTGTGGATTTGTGCTAAGCTATGTTGTAATTGTGCTAAATGAAAGCAAGTTTATCATCCCAAGTGTGAGTGTGCCTATGATTGTACATGCACAGTGGGTAAATAATAGTTGGTTCACAACTTTTTCTTTCCCATCAGTTTGCAGGTGAAAGACTATGGAAATATCAATCCTTGTGTCTAACATTCTCTAGAGTGATTTCCAAAAATTGTTGATGAAATTAGGTTCATGGTCTGACACAATGTATGTTGGTGCTCCAAAGTTGACCCATATGTGTGCAAAAAAACCTTTGGTATGTCTTTTGTAAAGTCAATTTTCTTGCAAGGTGCAAGTACTACCATCTTCAAGAACCTATCAACAACAATAGACACTACATCATGGTTTTTGCATGTTTTTGGTAGGCTTATTAGAAAATTCACAAAGATAGATTCTCGTGGTTTCCTGGGATTTAATAGAGATGTGTACAGTCCCTGCTTCCTATTGACCAGTTTTTTATTGTGCAAGAAACAAAGGCCTTCATGCATTTATCCATGTTTGCATAAGGGTGAGACCAATAGAAGTTTTTCTACAAAAATACGAGAGCCTTATGTATCTCAAAGTGACCTCTTGACTTGGGATAAGGTATTCCTAGATTAGCTTGTTGCATTTTCCCTTTCCAGTACACACAAATTTACATGGAAATACAAGTTGTTACACAGCTAGAAATTTCCACTAGATTTCCTAGAGTTGTGATCTGCATAGATGTATGAAAATGGTGGTTTTCAGTGTATTGATTCCACTAATCATGGTCTAATGTGCACGTCTCCAAAACAACTAGCAATATGCTCATTGGTGGTTTACTCTATTTTGTTGCATAGTTGGATAATTCAGACTTGTGTTTGATTACTAGGTGAAACTACAGTAGCATGCAATCCATTTAAGTCACTGTGTGCTCTGCAACTTACTCTGTGTCAGCACAATCTGCAAAGGCTTATGGTTGGAATGAAAACAAATCTCCTTACCCAGCATGTAGTATCACCATTTTTTGACATGTTAAACAATCACATAGAGCTCATGATTGTAGGTTGAATAGTTTTGGATAACATCAATGAATGTTTTTGAATGGTATGTGATTGGGTGTCCATGGTGGATGTGAAAAATGCCAAGTGCATACCAAGAGGTGTTGGTTTGATTCTCAAATTCCTGATGGATATTAAGTAGGATTAAGATTAGCATAGGGAACCTTAACTTCTTCAAATAATTTTTGTTACATGTGATCCCATTTGAAAATGAGTTTCTTGGAATTCTCATGCAAGATCTGATGCAGGGGATGTGTGACATCAAAGGAAACCCAAGAAAAATCCCCTGTAAAATTGTGCCAAGTAGAGGAATATTCATAACTCGTTGATGTTGGTTGGGGTAC
>JASDQU011377162.1:21098-38683 GCA_032191745.1 Picea mariana
TGTAATACAGGTTTTTGTTGAACAAGAAGTTTCCAAGTACCAAATATATGTGATGTTGGACTTGGCAATTGTAGAGGTACTCTTGTGGGGTCCTTGAATACCATTCTAATCCTCCATAAATGTATTAAGTTTCTTTTGCTGCCCTAGTTGCATAACAAAGGAAATTTGCATTGGTGCAATAATCAATTGAACAATTGTTGGTTGAATTGTTAACAAAATAAATTTCTATAGGTGAGCTTGTGACACTATTTAGCTGAAATTTAGGAGCCTTTCAATGTTAAGTTTACCTCAATAATACAAAATAACTTATTGTTAATGTTTGAAACAATGCAAAGAGGTTTGGAATAGAATATTCCATGGCTCTCCCACAAGAATAGTTGTCTATGAAAAATGTCATAGATGTCCAAATGCACTATGTCAAGTGACAGACATAGCATGTGCTACCCTTAATGGGCTTAAAATGGGTGATAGGACTTTCATTGTGCATCGTGCTACTATCAGGTATATATATACATGATGACAGAATAACCCTTACTTAATCTACATCTCTTATTTTTCATGTTGAATTATGGCAATCTAACTGAGACTATCTCTTTTTCTAAGGTCTAATCTATGCCCAACATTTATTATAAAGTTATGTGTCCCTTTACTTTTTTATAAGACAATAAAAATATAAAGGATAAAAGAGACCTCTCATCCTTGGAAAGGGGTCCTTTTTTAGTACAAATGGATGATTAGAGAGGAAGTCATGCATGGAATGTGACCTATCAATATTCTTATACTTTTGGAGTTATTGAAGGATATAATTATGCACGCTCCTATTTAAGAACATCCCATGATGAGCTTGTTTGAAAGGTGCTTTCATAATCAATGAATCAGTATTAAATAATCCATAATAGAAGTGGTAGAGAAAAGATTAATATATCCTGAGCTTGATGAAAATGGTGGTCAAGATCAACACATATGAAATTTGTGGTGAAATATCATCAACACTAATAGAGGGATATACAAGAGTGTATAGTGAGAACCTTGACAAACATAACCCCTAATGCTTGTAGCATTGTCTAGAGGATGGACAAATTATGTTTATTTTTCCAAATATGTAAAATGACTATATTACAGTTAATGTATACATTTTCCTATTATTATAGATGGTTTTATACTTTATTAAAAAATTCGCCAAGACTTTACAAGGTTTTATAATTCATTGAAATATTCACCAAGATTTAACAAGAGTTTATAATTCAGTGAAAGATTCGCCAAAATTTTACAAGATTATATAATCGACTAAAAGATTTTCCAAAAAATTCTCTATACATATTATATTATTGATAAAATAGCCTTCAATTTTTCCTATGTATCATCGAGATTCACCCATATATTATAGATATAAATTTAGGAGGGGTTCTTAAAATCACCCCTGGTAGTCATCCTTCCTTCCGATGGTCTTTGTTTGTTCGGAAACTAACTCTATACTGAAAACAACTCCCTTTTAGGCTTCTAGATCTACAACTGGATTCTATTCAGGCCTGCTCTGATACCATCTTGGAATTTTAAATTTTCTAGTTACATAATTACAATTACTTAATCCAATAGAAACTGTAGTAGGATTACTGAAAGATAAAAAATCACAGATACAATATAACACAAATATTATCCTGGGAAACCCTTATGGTGGAGAAAACCCAGCAACCAAAATCCTCAATATAGATTCCTTCAACCAGTGCAATGATGTGCTATATCTCTCCAAGAAAGACCAAGACCAAAACACCAAAAGAACCAGTCTCCAAGACTTGTGCGCTAGACCTTATTATGTGCTCCAAGATGCATAAGAGAAATGTGTGATTGTGTGTCCAAATGAGAGGAACCTATCCTCTATTTATAGATAACAATTTATCTTCAAGATACATGACTCTTGACCTAACTAACCCATAAAACAGGGCCAACTAGCCACAATGGGGATTTTTACAATTATAAGTAAAATACCAATAATATAATATTTTTTGTTGAGCGGACTTGTATAGTATAATTATAATAAACTTTTAAAGGTTTGACTAAAACAAATATACAAGAATATCTTCTGTGGTTACACCAAAAATATTAACAATCATGAGACCTATGACTTCCTGATTTGCTTGAATGATTCTCCTTATCCATCTTCTTTTCTATTATGTCCAAGCTTTGCATTAACTTTATGTTGAATCCCTCCTACTCCTCCTTGGATTTCATAAGCCTCTCATTATCATCCTTATAACTTTGAACATCCATTTGAAAACTTTTTATGGTCTCTACCAAGTTCATACTTTCTTCTTTGCCTTCTCCATGTCCATTTGGATTTGTACCTTCATTGCATATATTGACATACATCCCTCTGATACCATCTTCATGGTTGTAAGCCCCCTGTGTATCTTCCATGATTCTAAACTCTGTGTTGATCATGATCTGATCTAATTGTTGTTAACTCTACAAAATGTGTAGCCAACAAACCTGTTAGGCTAAATAATTTAACAAATTCATGAAATTATGTACAATTTTGGTTCAATAATGCATCCAAATTATTTCTTCTGATTTATTGTAAAATTGACTTCCCAGGTCAATTTTCTTGGTGCATATTTATATTATACTGTCCAATACCTTTCCAACGCCTTCTTCAGTGCTCAATTCTAAGTCTTGAGCAAAAAGTTATGGTTATTTTAAAATTGTCCATTGATTCTTTTGTTCATACTTCAACTAGGTGCAAATCTAAACTGTAATTATTCATTTTGCACCTACTCCATTGGATTTTTGGTAGGATCCAAATTGGGTTTCTTTATATACATATTTTGGAAATTATGCCCACGTTTCACCTCTTTTTGGGTTCTAGGATGCTAGATACACCCTGCTGAAGTTTCAGGACAATTAGTGTTTTTGGCCTTGAATGCTACAGGTACCTTCTATGCCATCTTAAACATTTTTAACATGCCTAGAATTTTAATTCAGATCCATGAATGTGTTATATGGTTCAATATATTTCCATAGAATGATCATGTGCCTCAATGTGATTCCGGAGCAGACATTTATGGCCCTCAGAAGTTAATTGGGTCTTAAAATTTACCCTCCACTGTTTGACCTGTAACTTCCTCATAAAATCGCTATTTGATGAATGGTTTACAAAATTATAAATCTCTCTCTCTGGGATATTTCGTTCGATCTACAAAGATAGAATGTATCTTGGTACATTTTATTCTCGTGGTTTTCGAGTAGCTAAAGGCATTGTTTAGGGCTTCAAAAACACGTTGTAAAAAGATGACCTTCAAACAATATAAAATGTCACAAAAAATAATTGGTTTTTTGTTGTTGTAGACCATCCAAAAAACTTCACGCGCACCAATTTGAAAATGTCCACCCATATTTAGTATGCATAGAAACTCCATAAGGTAGTGCATGCGCCACGCACCTATAACCAATGTGGATCACTTCTTTGTCTCACCAATATCTGGTGCACACTACTTTTGTGTCGTGCGCCCATATCTACCACACACAAATTTTATTTCATGCACTAATACCTATTGCGCGCAATTTTTTTGTCACATGTTAATATTCCAAGTGCATTTCACCCTCCGTGCCGCACAATTCCAAGGTTTATTGTGCTTACACCACACACTAGTACTCCCCGCGCACCATTAATTAAGCCTTCGCGCAGCGTGAATATTCAACATGCACGCACTGCACACCAATATTGTACGTGCACCAACAATTTCCATCTACGCTTTGCCAATACTCATTGCACACACCCCTTGCACCAATATTATGCATGTGCTACCCGATCTGCACCACGCATTGCTAAAATTTAGTGCGCACTATCATTTTTCTGAGTTCACCAACTTTACTTCGCATAGCACCAAATTTAAGTGTGCACACCATAATGTTTTGCGCATTACCATCTTTGCACCATGCAATGCCAAATTTAAATGTGCACACCTGTGCACCCTTATTTTTCACACATTACCAACTCTGCACTGCACAATGCCAAATTTAAGTGTGCACACCCACACACCCTTATTTTTCATGCATTACCAACTCTGCACACGCAGTGCCAAATTTAAGTGCGCCCACCCGTGCATCGTTATTTTTCACGACTTATCAACTTTGCACCGCACAACGCCCAATTTGAGTGTGCACTCCTACACACCATTATTTTCCACACATCAAAAGCTTTGCATTATGCATCATTGTTTTTTTTATTAGTGCGCACACCTATGCACCTTTATTTTTTTACACATCAATTACTCATGAATTTCGTTGCAGGAATTGGGGCTTTTGCCCAATTTCCGCCACGAACATTCTGCAACCATGAAATTTGTTCAATTTCACTCCAATAAACACAAACTCAACCTATGGAACTATAAATCATTATTGGTTGATAATATGGGTACGTGTTTTTCCAAATTCATTCACATATTGAGAATTTTATTCAACCAATCTCGCTCAATATGTCATGGATTCCCTGTAACTTCTAGTTCGACTAATTATGGGTATGAATTTATCACCTGGCTCACTGGCCATTTAACATCTGGCTCATTGGCCATTTAACATATGGCTCACTCGTCATTTAGCATCTGGATCTCCATCCAAATAACCACAGAGACACTTCAACCTCAATACATATGCAGTCATAGATAACTCAACTCTACGCACTTTGATGTCACTACCTCGCACTTACCCAAGTGCACACAACATTATGACTTGTGTGCCCCTATCTTGATAATGAATCTTCGTGCACTTACCCAATTGCGCGCAACACAAAAATCAAGTTCCAACGGCTCACCAACCTATAAGCATATTTACATTTACAATTATATATACAATTGGGGTTTGACCTAGGGGTATTACAATACAAGTCGGAAAAATTCACCGATATTAATAGAATTTTCAATATCAAACATAATCATTAACTAGTTTTATGTCCAAAAAAAAATAGTATGCAATATCTTTATGATGAGCTTGAACAAACTTGTACAAGATTTATGGATTGTTGAGATATTTACATTCAATTCTTAGTTATGTGTTATGTTCCAATTATATATTGTATTAGTGGGGATGCCATGAATTACATACTAAATGTTTGAAAGTCCTGCCAATGTGCCAAAATCATAATCATATTAGATACCAAAGCTATAACCATGTCATGGATTTTAACATGCAAAGACATAGCATTATGAATGCAATAAAACAATTATGAATTAACATGTTCGAAACTATTAGTGAGATGAAATATGTGAACATGAAAAAAGACAGATGACCTAATTTCCCTATGTTTTCTCAATCTCAATGTATATTGTTTGCTCTTCAAAATTGACATTCAACAACTCATTTGCAATTAAACTTACTAATAAGTTCCCAATGTCATTAGAATTTACATCCATAACCTATCATTAATTGTTTTGGTTTTCAAGAGAGGCAAGAGTGGAGGAAAAAATAACTAAGGAAATGAAATTATGGAAAGTGTCAAAGGCAAATATAACAAAGTAAATGGAATTATGGCAAGTGTAGGATTCAAAAGCATGAAGTATGTGAAAATGCGATGTTGGTACCCATATTGACAAAAAATGACAATGCTCATATTAATACATGAATTCAAGGGGGGATTCACAAAGACAAGGTGTTTAAGATTCTTTGGGAAGCTTTTATTAAATGACACATTAAATAGTGCATACCAATACGGTGGTAGGATATTTATCTAGGTTTGATCTTTGTGATGGATTTAATGTTGTGGAAGGGTACACCATATTAGAATAGAGATGATTCAAACTTTAGATGTCAAAAGTATTGCATAATGAACCAATGCTCATAGACCAACCAAGATTAGGAAGTGAGGACATTGATGGGCTATTGAAAATCCAACATTTATTTTGACATTTTATAATATTTGTTATCCTTCATAAATGACATGTGATTTCAAAATTTTACATTCTTTTTTAAAGGTGTTTTTTGAATCACCCTTCTAGGAAAGGTTTGAACCCTTTGGAAGGGCTAGGAAGGTTTCAACTTTGATCGTTTATAGGGACCCCATATCTTTTCCCCTTGGGTGCACTTCAACAACCATTTTACTCCATATCACCATGTTATTATCACTAGACAATGTGGCACTACCATCATACAACTACCATATTTCATTAATCCTCTCTTTTAAAGGTAGAAAACTTTATCATAACTTAGTTTTTAATTAAAAATGAGGAAAACATTTATTAGTTATTATCTATAAATGTGGGTTGATTCATCACCGTTATTTAGGGAAAACCTTGCCACCTAAAATAACTCATTTGTGGTGCATGAGGAGGAAGGCTTTCACTCTTGCTAGATTCCCCTCTTACATCCAAGGAAGACAAGTTCTTAGCCAATAAAAAATAGTTATAGGTATTACTCCAAAACCAAAAAGTTATTTTAACCTAAATAGTATTCAGACGAAAGTTAATGTTACGATTAATGTAAAATTGACTATTATAATCATTATTGAAAACGTAATATTGATTCAAGTATTAATATGAAAATAAATATGATTTTATAAAGAAAAAATAAGTAATACAAAAATCTAATATAACTAAAATACAAATACAAATATCTTATAAATACAAAAACATGTATTTTTCAAATTTTAGAAAATTTAAAAATACATATAAATCGTTAAAAATGAAACATAACCTATTATATAACAATGTGTCACACAGATAATCATTTTCATTCATCATAATCATTTATATTCCTTACCATCTCAAGAGAATTACTAGTATCAAAAACAAAGTGTAACATTTTCATAATCATTTCCATTCCGTACCATCCCAAGATAATTACTAGTATCAAAAACAAAGTGTAACAAGTGTTAGACACAAAAATACAAATAAAATAACATGATATGGAATAGATAAATTTTAAACTAAAAATAAAAAATAGAAACTTATAACATTAATGTGTATTTGTTTTAAAGTCAATTAGGTAACATGTGACTTCAAAAAAACTCCAAGTAATAGAAAGTACTAATTATTGAAAGTTCATTTGAAAGATTAAGGGGACAAATAGTCACAAATTTGTTTGGATTGATTTGTATGTTTTTATGGCCATTATTTACTTTGCATTTCTTTGCAAATTTGTATTCATTCTTATGTTATTTGAAATTATATTTATTTATATAAAAAAGTATATGGATTGAATATTCATATATGTGGATGTTGTCTTGTGATAATAAACGTAGAGATGATATACGTTACCATTTTCTTTGTTGAAATTTTAGTTTCATTTTTATAAAAATAATTAATGAATATTTGAATTATTAAAAGTTAAATTACAACATGAACATTATCTATTATCTATTTTATTTGAAGTTTTATTCTTATTTTAACAATTAAATTTTAATGAATAATATTGAATAATCAACATTTAAATTATAATATTAACATACAATATAGAAGGTCACTGAAATTTAAACATTTTATATATTTCAATATATATATTAAAATTTTCTCGATTTCTAAATTTAAAATATATTTAAACATTTATATTTTCACAGTTCTTCATAATGTTGTTTGTAATCATGGAAATAGCTGTGTAAGGAGTTTTTGAAATTTTCAATGTTTCGAGTGGACACTTCACCAATCATACTTATTGTTTTGATAATCACTAATGATGGGTGAAGTGTCCACTCAAAACGTTGGATGTTTCAAAAACTCTTTACACAATTTATTTCCAAAATTACAAATAACATTATATTTAAACATTTAAATTGCTTATTAATTTCATGATATTTTTACTATGTGAAATATCCACGGAATTTCAAACTTCATAAAAATTTTCGTACATCAAAAACAAATACAATATAGTGTAAACTTATATAGTATAGTGGAAACTTGCAACTATTTTTGAAAGCAAGTTTCATTATTTTTCATGTAGCAAAGTTAGATATTTTAATTGTTATATATTGCATTTGTGTAATTCTTCTTTGTTGACACTAACTCATTGTTGAAAAAATATAAAGAATAGTCCACACAACTATATCACTGGTTAAGAACACTAAGCAAAAAATCTTATTCCGATACAGAAACTTGAGCAAAACATCTTATTCCATGTAGATATCTTACTCCAATATAAAAATGTGAATGTGGACATTCTTTGTCCCTCAATGTTTCAAAAACTCCTTGGTGGTCCACTAGAGTATGGTGTTCTTGCATAACATTCGAGAATCTCTTTTATAATGAGTTTGTCTATGAAAATACTACTTTGGATGGATTTGCGAAAGTAATAACCCCTGAAAAGACTTAGGGTGGTATGTGAAGGCAAAGGCTCTATACCTTGTCTAACTTTACCATCATTTCATCTCTCACAATGATATCAAGGATTAATGATTGAGTAGATACATTCGAAACAAAATAATATTTCAAATATTAATTGAAATAATCTCACTAAAAGGATTAATGATTGAGTAGATACATTCGAAACAAAACAATATTTCAAATATTAATTGAAATAATCTCATTAAAGTACTTGGTTTTGATCCTTTCAATGGGCATTCATGTGATTTTACATCATGTTTATAGTTATTTATCTGCATATTCAATGACGTTGTCAGATTGTATAATTACACAAATTCAATGGTGTAGCCATGCCACTCCATTGCCTTGCCTTTGACCACCTCATGCTAGATCATCTTTTGACAGATAATAATCCAACTTCCCAATTTGTTGTTGAGGAGAATTAAATAGACTATACGAAATATGTAAAAGAAACTTAATAAGCATGGAAAATATAGTCATATTCTTTTCATCCGTTAATGATAAAAGAGCAAGGGAAGAAAAAGAGGCACTCGCAGAAGAATTCTTTTGAAAAACTATTGGAAAAGAACATAGAATGTAAATACAGGTATCAATTTGCATGACATTTGAGGAACACATAAGCACTCATTTGTTATGTTAAATTGATTCTAACTTGAAAAACAATCTAACTATTGTAATACAAAATATTAACAAGGATGCTTACAAACATATCATATTAGAAAAAAACACATTTACAAAGTATCTAATTACTAATGACCGTATATAGATTCAAAGTTCGCATTATCTAATTGGATTTATCATATGGGGGTTAAGAGTTAATAGCCAGGTTGTACTCTATTATTTTCATAAGATGAGTGTTTATGATATGAAGAAAAAAAAATGGCAATTAGAGAGTGAAATGATTTTATCATTAAAATTAAAGATTGTCAAGCACAACACAGGGGAATCAAAGTGAAATGTATTAGAAGAATAAAAATTTAGCATCTTCAAACAAATATGGGTACCTTGTACTAGAGCTAAGGTTTTCATCTATAAGTTAGCTTATAGCCAAACTCATTTAACAATGATGTATTTTGGCTATATGATAGCTTCTAACTTCATACATCAAGGGGAAACTATTATGACCTAAATTTGTCTCATAAAGACATTCAAACGATCACTAAAAAACATCATCAGTGGACAAGAACACAACACAACAAGGCTACCTCACGGTTACTTTACATCACCCCAAAAGAGTTTGGAAAAAATTTATAAAAGTAATTTTTCATACACTTGTGCATCTTGCCTATATTGACACCCATGACTTGCACAAATTTCCTTTGAAACCAAGGAAAGTCTACTCACATGCATGAATTTGACTTGTTCAACACAGTTAACAAGACAAGCCTAACCCAAGTACATCTAGGATAATGTACATAGAAATTCAAGCTCATGAGGAGTCATTTGGCCTCCCAAAGTCTCCATCAAGCATTGGGATCTCCATTTCAAATGAAGATCTTTCACATTTGAGCTAGTTCTTCATGGAGCTTGAAATTTTCCTACGAATGAAAGTCATGGGGCAACATTGGAAGAAGAATAAATTATGCAAGATTATGTTGTAAGATTGAGATTTAAAACCACTTTTCTTGCTCTCTCATCTCAACAATTTATAGATCTCATGCTTATTTCAGATATTCCATTAAAGGAGAAAATATGTTTCTTCATACACACCAGTTGTGAAAGAGAGAGGCCTACCAAGAAAAATAAGGACCCATCCCAAGGAGAGTGTTGGAGCACTTGCATCCAATCATTCTCCCATGGTGCTTATATTCATGTTCAAATCCCATCCATCGGTAAATATATTAGTATTATTGCTTCCCTCCAACTTTTTATTTAAATTTTATCTTTTACAATTTAGTTATTTGTTTGAATCTTATGTGTCTTGATCTATTTCATGTTTGTTGCAATAGTCATCTAGTGTTGTTCTTCACAGTAACCATTGTCTATTATATAGATTTGCATCCTACCTATAGAAATAGAGATTTTTCTCACCTTTGTATCAAAACAAACCAAACAAGTATCTTAGATGTAGGTGGCTTTGATCATACCGTCACAAAGAAAAAAGTCAAGATGTAATAGAAACCATTAACATGATTCCTTCTAGTGAAAAACAACCAAGGGAAATGTATTTGGGTTCAAGACGTGTAAGAAAATGACGTGAATGTCTGCACAAAATGTGGACGAGATAAAATTTCATGTTATCAATGTAATTCCTTCAAATTATGATCTATAAACTATCATGGATATTCAATTGGAACAATTTTCCACAACATGTCTGGTAATATTCTGAAATATTTTGTTATTCAATTTATTTCCTCATATCCTAGATTTATTATTACTAGCTTAGTTCTCAAATTTATGAAAAACAATTAAATACAAAAATGAAAGAACAAGAAAATGAACACACCATCCACACAAGTGAACAAAATATGTATCTTGGGAAACCCGATACAGGAGAAAACTCAGCTAGAAGGCGAGGCTTATGATGTGCTCCCTTTTCTTTAGTTATGAAAATGAAAATTCAAATAAAGAGGCACTCACTATGTAGTTTCTTGTGACAATGTGGCCTTGATGGTTTATAGATAATCTTCTCCCCCCACTATTATGCTCTCAAATCCCACTAGTAGATTCTTTTCTAAACCAATGTTAAAAGAATGGAACCCCCTCTCCTCCTAGCATTCCAACATTTAACATAGTCTAATAGGAGTCTAGGGTTAGGGTTTTTGCATACCTCAACCCTTAATTAGAGTTAGGTTTTTTGACCTTATATAATATTCTTGAAAGTCCACATGTGACTAGCCACTCACGTGAGTAATGGGGGTTGGCATGACATCCACTCAATACCATGGTGGTCAACAAGGTAGGTCAACTTGCAGGAGATATAACTTTTGCATACAAACTATGATTGAGGTGATTTTTGCACCATTGGAAAGGTATCAGTGTGTAGAATAGTATTATCAAAAATATTTAATCCCCAAAATTTCCATTTGATGCCTCAATATGGATCCGGAAAATTCCAAAACCCAAATATCCAAACTAGGACTTGCAACTAAAATAGACCCTATAAACCATTTCCTCCTATTTTTCCACCTATAAAGTACCAAGATAGATAAAAAAAAATTATATAATTATCCATTTTGGATCAAATGATGATGAAAATGGTCATCCATTTTTGGATTGACAAAGTTGGTGATTTATCTTTCTATGAAAATCAGATTATGTCAAAAGCTAGTGTACATTATTTTTTTACTACATCAACTAATAGACTTTGGGGTATTCATAAATGGTATTGATAAGTAGGAAGTGTTTTCTTACTCCAATAAAGATCAAGGAAAAAGTGCATGACCAAGAACAAACCACATATTATCCTACTCTCGGCCATCTCTACATCCCTATGAACCCTAGTTCACCACTACAGTCCTTGTTTCTTGTCGCCTCCCCGCCTGCCTCAATGGTTAATCTAGACCCGGATCCTCCTCCGAATTTCGAAGACGATTTTTCTACATTCAATTATCTAGTAGGCTCCTTAGATAACCCCCCAAATGGACCGGGGCATTCCCATATCGTGGAGAAACCGAGTCAAATTCTAGAAGTAGCCATTACATGCGTCACTACTTGAAGAAAGGATCTTTATTTCACTTCCAGAGTGATTGTTGATCAATTCATGGGGTTATGGCCATCTCCTCGTCAAATAGTTCTTTTGATTGAGCAGAACTGACACCCTTTGATTCCAGGGCGTATGAATCAATTTTTCTATGGTAAGGGTTTATGTATTTTCTACTTTGAGTACAAAGAGGATAGAGATCTTATCTTTAGGAATGGCCCTTACTTTTTCAACCTTAGAGGGTTATATTTAAACAAATGGACACCCAACTTTGATACATACAATGATATCCCCTCAGCCATCCCATTCTAGGTGTGGCTTATACACTTACCCTTTCACTGTTGGGGGGATGCAGTTTTAAAAACAATTGGGGATACATTGGGAAAATTCATTTATAGAGCCGAAACCAAGTCCAATATGTACTCTTTTGTAAGGATCTGTGTGGAGTTCGATTTGGAAAAAGGACCCCCAAAAGAAATAAAATTAAGGCCGGATGATTGAAATTACATTCAAAAGATGGATTATGAACAACTCTCCTTCAAATGCAAGAGTTGTCATGAATACAACCATTTTCCCATAAATTGTCTGAATAGAAAGCAACCCCAGGAAAAAAATACTCCACAATAGGAATAAGGATGGAAACAAGTAAGAAAAACAGATAATATTGGCAAAGCGGCAGGATCCATCTATGTTCCATCAGGGTCTGCCCCCAAAGCGGGAACCTCTCACCAAAACCCTCCAACAACTGAAAAACCTCCTCCAAAGAAACCAAACCCCACTCCTTCCCCTATCATTCCCTCATCCCCTTCTCGAAACTGTTTTGAAATTCTGGGTGAACACTCTTCTAGGCAAGTTTAGCTAGTTGGTCCAGTGTTGGAACCTTTGGCCCATTCTAGCTCCTTATCTCTAGAAAGAATAACTGAAGAATTAGGTGAAGAGGAAATTTTCCACGAAGGTACCCAAGACGAGGATCCTTAATAACTCGGGAAAAATACATCTTAGGAGCTCCCCCCTTCAAAAACGAAGTCAAATCAAGAAATGGAGGAAGGGGAACTCCCATCAAAAAAACCTAGAAAGTCTAGGCACAGATCCAATAAAGAAGTCAGAGAAGAGACGACGCCAAAGGGGAAGGCCCACTACAAACAACAATCCGTAGAAATCTAAATGAACATCTCAAATCGTAGAGAAGGAAATAAATGTTCAGATCTCCTGGCCCCTGGCATCCGGGCCTCTTCCACTCCTTGCCAATGAATTTTCTCTCGTGAATTGTAGGGGCTTTGGTAATAGATCCAAAGTTGAAGCCCTAAAATATCTTATTAATACAGGAAATCCCTCTATAGTTCTCCTCCAGGAGACAAAAATGGAGGAAAAATTAGTGTTAGAAACAACAAAAAAAATCTTCAAAAGTTGTGGTGGAGTGGCTATAAGCTCATATGGCACCTTTGGTGGAATCATCACTCTATGGAATGAGAAGATATAGAAACTTTAGATAACCCAACTCACTCAACATTGGCTTCTCATAGTTCTTAAAAATAAAGAGTCCAACAAACTTTTCTCTATCATCAACATCTATATGCCTAATAGCTATGTTGCAAAAGTAACCTGTTGGAACTCCCTATCTACACTCAAAAATTCTATGGAACTCACTTCATGCACATATTGGGGTGAGTTCAATACCTACCTCAACTCAGGAGAAAAAAAAAGGAAGTATAGTCAGAGACCCTTTCTTTGAAAAACTCAATGATCTCATTTCAGACTGGGACCTCCATGATATTAAACCCACTAAAGGAAATACACCTGGAACAACAGGCGCTCTGGTCTTAGCCACATATCCTCCTACCTAGACCATTTCCTTATCAATAGAAATTTCCTCCTCTCCTCCTTCGACATCTCCTCCTTTACTCTCCCTTCATCCATTTCTGATCACAAACCTGTCTCTTTGATTTTCAGTAATCCTCAGAACTTTGGTGCCCTTCCCTTCTGTTTTAACCCTCTTTGGATCGACAATACCTCTATTCCCTCTCTCATTCAACAAGCTTGGTCCTCCCCCTTTTCCGGGTCCCCTAATTACATCTGGGAAAGCAAGTTGAAAGCAGTAAAACTAACTCTCAAAGATTGGGTGAAATTGTCCTTCATTCCCCTACAACAAGAAAGAATAGAGAAGGTCGGGATCCTCTTAGATATCCAGCAGAGAATATAAGAAGAAGAATTCATTGAAACGCTTCTGACACAAGAAAAATAAGCTTATCAACAACTTCACTTCTCTATGCACAGGGAAGAAGAGCATTGGATACTAAAGTCGAGGAGTCTATGGATAAAAGCAGGGGATTCAAATACTTCCTTCTTCCACAAACAAACTCAAAATAGGAGAAAGAAAAATACAGTCACCATTATCCTTTCAAGCTCTGGGTAGTAGCTGGAAACCTTTGAACAAGTCAAGAAAGTAACATCACAACACTTTGAGCTACTTTATCAGCAACCTAATAAATAAGGATTGGAGGAAGACATGCAAGCAATGCTTGATAATATCCTAGACCTCATCTCTGAACATGAAAAATCCCAATTAGAAAAGGAGATAACGGAAGAGGAAATTGCCAAAGCGGTGTGCGAAATGGACCCAGACAAAACCCCAGGGATTGATGGCTTCCCAATTAGATTTTATCACCATTTATGGGCCATTATAAAAAGAGATCTCAAAAAGATGTTGAATTATACTATGCAAAAATAGAAGCTGAGAGGTGCTACAAACTCAACCTTATTATCCCTCATCCCTGAAGAAACAAATCCCTCAAACTTCTTCTATTTTCAGCCAATTTCTCTCTGTAACTCATCTTACAAAATCCTCAAAAAAATCATAGGAAACCGCTTAAAACCTCTTCTCTCCAATATTATTTCAGAAAATCAGGGAGGATTTCTGAAAAACAATCATATTACTAACAATATAGCACTGATACATGAATAAATCCATTCCAACAGGAGAAATAAAGACCCAGGAATGGTTATCAAATTGGATATGGTGAACGCCTTTGATCGTGTCAAACACTCCTTTATTTTCTCATTTCTTAAAGCCTATGGGTTCTCAGATGTTTTTATCAATTGGATCAAGGCCTGCATTGGTTCTCCTGGGATATCCCCCTTGGTAAATGGTCATCCCTCTTGCTTATTCAAAGCAAGCAGAGGCCCAAGACAAGGTTTCCCTCTTTCCCCCTATCTTTATATCCTATTAGTTGATTCTCTCAGTTGGAAATTGGAAGAAGAAATAAGGATAGGAAGGCTTCATGTTTTACTTATAGCTCAGGGGGTCAAGGAATTAAACCACTCCCAATTTGTTGATGACACCCTTCTCTGGGGGTTGGCTACTACAATCATCACCAAATGTTTTTAGAAAGTTATAGACTCCTTTCTCTCCACTTCTAGAGGAAAATTAAACAATTATAAAGGCAAGATCTATGGTTGGGATGTTTAAGGACACATCAAAGATCACATCTCCAGAATATTTGGGTTTCCCTTCATTATCACATTGACTCATTTCAAATATTTAGGAATGCCTATTTTTCTAAATTCCGATGGTTCTTTCGCCTGGCAGTATATCATTGACAAAATCCTTTCTCAGATCCAAAGTTGGGGGGGACGTTGGCTTAACCCAACTAGAAAAATGGTGCTCCTAAATTATGTCCTCTCCTCTCTTTCCATCTTTCAATGTTTTTTCTGCTCGCCCCCAAAGGTATTCTCAAAAAAAATTTCAAATCTCTTCGATGTTTCCTTTGAGCTGGTGGGAAAACTAACACAAAGAAATTTCATATTGTCAATTGGAAACATTTTTGTCAACCTTTCAACAAAGTATTTCTATCCATCTGATCCCTAAGTCTAATGAATTTGTCTCTTAGAGAAAAACTTTCCCAGCATCTTATCTTAGGCCCTCCAGAATGGTCGAAAGTTTCTCTTGTCCCTAAATATTTCAACACCTCAAGGCTCCACTACTTGGATGCATCCCCTTTGCACCTTCCTGGCTCCCCAATTTGGCATCTCCTGAAGCACTCTGCTCATCTTATAAAAAATTAAATTATTGGGCCCCTCGAAATGGATCTCAGATAAATGTCTGGGTAGATCGTATTTTGGATAAAGAACCAATAGGAATACATGACTCTCTCCACCCCCTGAAAGATTGGTGCTTCTCCAAAGGTATTCTCCTTCTTCAATAAGTTTTCATCTAGGCCCGCGATGGTGTCTGGATCAATTGGAAACCTCTGGATACCCTTTACCATCTTCATCCTTTGGTCTCTCTTTTCTACAATATGCTAGCAGGTTGTGCCCCCCTTAATTCTCACAAAATTGACTCTCGCAGTTGGGGCCACTCAAGCTACTCAGTTAAAGAAAGCTACACTTTCCTCCAATATTCCTCTTAAGGTCCTACAGTCTCCAGAATCTGAAAAGATATTTGGTCATGGAATTCTCTCCCCAAAGTCAACATCTTTTGTTGGTTGATGGTTCATGGAAAAATATTAATTGCAAAGAACTTGCAAAAACATGGAATAATGGGTCGTTCAATATGCCCCCTCTTCCTTACATCCTCAAAGTCCATCCATCACCTTTTCTTGCACTACTACATATGGGTGGATTATTCCACGAAAATTTTCCACACTTCCACTAGTTTCATCATTTTTTTAAAGAGGGCGGAATTTTCATGGATATTTCTACGCACGTTTGTCGCAATATCGACGAAAATATTAATTTAACCTAGTCGGGATTTTCGTCGCTATAGCGACGATCTTTCATGGCAATAGCGACGAAAATTTTACCCATCTCATTGGTCGGTGATAACGGCTAGTTGAATATTTTATCTATATATTCGTGACTTTAAGAGACTTTGCGACACAATTTCTATAGTTGCAACACTGTTCTTGGCTTTTGTTTGAGCTGTTTATTTTTTCCATCACCCATTAGTTGAACAAATCCAATTCTCGATCTACATAGCTTCAATTTTGAACTTGCAAGGTTAGTATGTTATTTTTTATTCATGTACTCATTTAACTTGTAATTTTTTTTTCAAATGTCCAAATTGCATTTAGCTTGTTTTTTCCTTGATAATATAATATGTGTGTACCATATTTCATGTCTTTGATTTTTGGATCTAGTTGGTATATTCTATGGAAAAGCATATGTGGATTCCATAATATTCTAGGTTTATGGAATCCACATATCTTTTTCCATTCAATTGTAGCTATAATCTCTCTCTCTCTTTTCATTGATAAAGATATGGAATTGCTCTTGAAAATCAACCCTAATCGATGAAATGATAGTAATTGATTGCTATATTCCCTGCTTTAGCAGGGATTAATAAGATAAATAAACACTAACCCTAAAATTATGTTAGGTGTATATGTCGTTATTATATAAAGAAAAAATTTGCACACATATGACCTTATTATAAAGATGTTATATATCTCGTCATGATGTTGATCCTCTACACATATGATCACCTTACTATAAAGATGTTGACCTTATTATAAAGATTTAAGTAACTGTAAATAAACATATCATAATTGAAAGGAGTAGCCAAAATATAAAAAATTGACAACTTAATGTTTGGTATGGTGTAGGTAAGACAATTACTTGTTAGGACAAGGATTTGTCACAAT
>JASDQU011377163.1:11788-21915 GCA_032191745.1 Picea mariana
TCCCTCTCTTTGTGATTCATCTCCTGATCCGTTCCATGTGATCTTTCCTACGGATGAGATGATCATGTTAGTCATGTCTATGGAAGATAATCCATGGTACGATGGGCATCATTGATCCATTCTCTTTCTATAATGTGATACCATAGATAACTACCAACGGATTTCGACTCCGTCGATCGTTGTCATTATTTCTTCAGTTCTTGAGTCAATGCACGATGTGTTGTATGAAGGGAACTTGAGTAAATTTTCACCTACCATCCCTCTTGCCATATTGTTTAAACCAAGAGTTGTGGAAAATCTCTATATTATTGCCTCATGTTCTAGTGATGAGGTCTGCACCTATAAAGCCCTTTTTCAGGAATTTTGTGACGTTTTTTCCTAGAGTTATGAAGAAATTCCAGGTATTGATCCTGATATCGTTGTGCATGAGATTAAGACATATTTGGATGCTAAACCCATTTGACAGAGACTTCACCTGGTACATCCACGCAAAGCTACTGCTATCAAGCTTGAAGTTGAGAAACTTCTTAAAGTTGGCTTTGTCTATCCTGTGGCTTTAACCGTTTGGGTATCCAATCTTATTTCGGTGAATAAGAAACAAGGTATGATCCATGTTTGCGTAGATTATAGGGATATAAATAAATCTTGTCCCAAGGACAATTATCCTACCCCTTTTTTTGACTAGATCATCGAAAACTATGCTGGGAGTGAAATGTTCTCCTTGATGGACGGTTTCTACGGTTATAATCAAATTAATATTTTACTAGCAGATCAACACAAGACAACTTTTATTTTCTCTTGGGGAACCTTTGCCTACTGAAAATTACTCTTTGGTCTCAAGAACGCTGGTGTGACCTTTCAATGTGCTATGTATTATGCTTTTCATGATATTAAGCACATTTTGCAACCCTATATTGACGATATCCCAGTGCATTCCATGCATCACCAAGATCACCTGACACATTTAAGGGCCATTTTCGTACGTTGTTGTTATTATCGCATACTTTTGAACCCAGACAAATGTTTTTTTTGTGTGGAGTCCGACCAACTTATTGGTTTTATTGTGTCGATACATGGGATTTGAGTAGACCCCTTTAAGGTTGAGGATATTCTTAATCTACCTCCTCCTTCCACACTACACTAGCTCCAAAGTTTGCAAGGGAAGGCAAAAATTTTGTGTCGTTTCATCCCTAATTATGATGAATTGATGAAATGATTCACTTGACTACTCAAGAAAGGTTATGATTTTGTATGAGACGATCTTGAAAAAAAATCCTTTGAAGTTTTAAAACTTGCCTTAACCCGTACACCATTGTTGTTTCCCCCTGACTATAGCTGAGATTAATTCCTCTACTTGGTTTCTTTAGACTCTACCATTGCTATGGTCCTAGTTCAAGAGGATGATTCACATGAAGAACATGTGATATACTATTCGAGTCAAAGTCTTACGAATACCGAAACCAAATACCTACATGTGGAGAAACTGGCCTTGGAAGTTATTCAAGCTATCCAACGTTTTCGTCATTACATCTTCTTATTTAGAACCACTGTTATTTTCGATTGAAACCACATGCAACACATCCTTACTCGAAAATTACTGGGGGGAAAGTACTCCAAATGGATAGTGATTCTCCAGGAGTTTGACTTGGATTTTGAATGTGCTAAGTCAAATAAATCTTTGGTTTTTGCCGAACTGATATGTGACCTTTTCTCTACTGAGAAAAAAAATGTGGCAGAGGATTCCTTGCCTGACAAATCCCTTTTTCTGATCAGTTCTGATGACTTATGGTACAAAGATATCATTATCTATCTCCAGAATCAAACTTTTCGGCCTGATATATCTAGTACAGATCATCGTCGTATATGATATCAAGCATGCCAATACATCATTCTTGGTGATACCCTTTACCATCGCAGTATTGATTCCATTTTTCGATGATGTATCACTTACGATGAAGCTAAGAAAGCTTGGAATGACTGTCACTCTGGAGCATGTGGCGGTCATATGTCTGGGTATGCCACTGCCCAAAAGATCTTATGAGACGGTTATTTCTGGCCTTCTTTGTTTAAGGACTGCATTATTGTCGTCCATAAATGCCATGCTTGCCAAACTCATAGTAACAAGACAAGATCTCATCCTGCTCCCTTACATCCTGTAGTTTTCGTTGGTCCATTCACCAAATGGGGAATTGACTTCATGACATGTAACCCTCACTCAACCGGGGGGCATGGATACATCATTGTAGATGTGGATTATTTCACTAAATGGGCCGAGGCGATGCCTACATTTGATAACACTGGGAAAACTACAACATTTTTCATATTCAATCATAACATTACTAGATTTGGTGTACCTCAAGCCATCGTTATTGATCACAGTAGTCATTTTCAAAATTTTATGATGTCTGAGCTTATTGAGAAGTTGGGTCTTTGCCATGAAAACTCAACCCCCTATTATCCACATGCCAATGGCCAGGTTGAAGCAATCAACAAGGTTCTCACTACCATGCTTCGACGGATTATAGGAATTCATAAGACAAATTGGCACACGATGTTGTTGTTAGCATTATGGGCCTATCAGACATCCGTTAAGTCTACCA
This sequence comes from Picea mariana, assembly GCA_032191745.1. Taxonomy (NCBI): domain Eukaryota; kingdom Viridiplantae; phylum Streptophyta; class Pinopsida; order Pinales; family Pinaceae; genus Picea; species Picea mariana. Next base: position 14,389 of record JASDQU011377163.1, read on the forward strand.
CGAGATTCACACCTTTCCAGTTAGTATATGGTATCAAAGAAATTTTGTTGATTGAAAGTGAAATATCGTCTTTGAAACTAGTTGTTGAACTTCTCCCTATCACCTTTGCTGAAGAGGAGCATATTTTGTATTTGATGCAACCAGAAGAAACCCGTCGCGATGCTGCCTTAGTTATTGAAACTCAAAAGAAACATGTTAAAGCCCAATATGACAAGCATGTCAAGCCATGTGTTTTTTCTGAAGGTGACCTAGTTCTCCTTTACGAGCAAGATCGTGATTTGCTAGGGGTCGTTAAATTCGAGCCCATCTGGCAGGGTCCTTATATTTTCAAACGAGTATTGGAGAAGGGATCTTATGAGCTGGTTGATTATGATGGAATCCCTTTGAGTCAACCCATAAATGGGATTTACTTGAAGAATTACTATGCTTAAGTCATTTTTGCATGAGTTCTCGTATTTTAGTGTATAATACTCTTGTGTGCTTTTTCGTTGTTTGGTTTCGACCTTTAGTTGATTACCTTGCATTGTGCTTAGTTTCCAGATGTCAGTGTCTTCACTACCCTACATTGGCTTCGTCGATGGCGCTAGTCACAGTACTCAAAAGTTAGCGTTTGTTTCTTGGGAAATATATGCACCTACGGATGAATTGATTAGTCTACATGGTGTTTTCCTTGGTCGTGCAACTAACAATATTGCAGAATACAATGTTGTCATCGAATTATTGATCAAAGTTGTTTCACTTGGAATCTTCCATCTTGTTGTATGAATGGATTCATAGTTATTGGTCCTACAGTTGAGTAATGTGTATTCTATCCAAAGTCCTACGTGGTTAAGGGTATATTTACGAACTCGCCTCTTAGAACGTCATTTTGATTACATTGAATATCAACACATTCCTAGATATCTAAATACATTAACAGATGCATTGGCTAATTATGTGTTAGACAGACATTTGAGACATTTATAAAATCCAAGCACACTTTGTATATACACTTTGTATATACGATAAAAGTTTTACAAAAAGTGTTTTTGCCGAAGACCAAAATATCAAAAATGTGAAGCACATGACTTCATATACAATAGAGAATCAAGGATGCTTCTCATTATAAAATGCGACTGCCCATGCTACTTTACAGAGCAGTCGACCAATGGAAGAAGACACACCCACTGTGTGGCATTGGTAGTGCCTCAAAACATCATCTATAGAGGCATCGGAAATGTTCATCGTGAGCCCCTCCTGGTTTTTTTCTATGGTCTCGTAGTCGAAAAAAACTACTCTTTCTATGACTCCTCTCTCCCCTCGCCTATGAATAGGGGATGAACCTGGAGGATGGTAAGGTCCCACATCTGCATCATCAAAGAGCATTTGATTAGTCATCAAATAAACAACATAAAAAACATTTTATATCATTAAAAATCACAAAAACATCATGTAAACAAAATGTCTTTCTTACCTATGTCCCCCCATTGGGAACCCTCAGGAAGAGCTAAGTCCGGATCTCCTTGAAATATGCATAGTCATCGACCATGAGCATCTGAGTTCTCAACTAGTCAAAGAAGACAACGTTATATATAACAATGGGACTGGCTGCATGTCGTGCCATGAGTTTGACCCACCTCTTCATTCTCGGATCCTGTGGGGTAGGTATATCCCACTCTACCTCTAAGCACAAAACTAGGACCCTATCTAGGAATAAGGATACCAAAATAGAACCATATCCAAACGGTTTCAGTCCACCACTCCTGCACTTGTTCAGTTGTTTTTTCATACTATTGAGAACCCCTTCACACCAGTTGAAAACTCGAGGCTCCATACACTCCAACACATACTGAAAATAGTTGTGAAGAGCCATATGGGGAGCTTCACTCCTTTCCATGGATGTGATGGTATAGAGGATGGTTCGTAGAGGCAAGTCTCAGACATCTCTTATAGCGACTTTACCGCTATGCTTCTGAGTACCTGGCACACAATGTGCACTGATATAGTGGTTCATAGGCTTGCCGCCTCCCCTGCTACCTGTAAGTGTTACTCAGGACCCACAGTGAGATAGCCCTGTTAAGAAGTATATATTCTCGATATCTATCATAAGAGTGTGAGAAACCACATGAAACACCTGCTCGTTCACATCCCACATGTGAACTAGGTACTCGAGTAATCTCAGTTGGGTCCTCATACACTGGATTTTGAATAATTTTAACAGTCCACACTGTCGGAGGGCCACTAACATTCATGGGTCATTCTCAGAAAATTATTCTTCCTCCTTGTGCTCTCTCTCTCGCCATTCCAACATTTTTACCATGGAAAACCTGCAATGGAACCATACAGAGAGATTAGCATCACTATCTTCTTCCCTGGAGAATTTTTATTGGCATTTTCATCTTTAAAAACTTTTGGGGCTACACATGTTGCTGGCTAGGGCATCTGCACAGTGTGGAGTCATCGCAGGCTAGCTATAGGGCTGCCTGCGATGATCCTAGATCATCGCAAGGACCGATATAGGGTGTTTGCGATGACCTCCGTGCATAGGTACCCTCAACAAATTAACTCAAAAGTCTATTTCTAACCAATGAAAAACAATTTTTAATCCATGGAAAATTGAAAGAGATGAAAATTACCTATTCTGTGGAGACGGTTCATCAAATGATTAGTCGTGCCCTCCGTAATCCATAGTGGAAAATCAAGGTAAAAAGGGGGTTTTAGAGCAAGGTTTAGGTGAAATGAAAAATGGAATTATGAAATGAGGTTTTTACCCATTTTTATTGATTTTTTCACTTTTTCATTTGTATTTTATAATATTTTATATGTTTTATCTAAACCGTAAAGTCCTAACAACTTTGCAAGTGTTGAGTTTTTGTAGAAAAAAGGTCTAGGAGTGAAATGGGTGGAACAAGGATTCATTTTTTGGTTTGTTTTCATACATTTGTCGCATGTACAGATCCTTTTAGGGTTTTTCAGGAAAAACTCTGAGCTTAGTTTTTGTCCTTTCTCCTGCTCGTAAATCAATGAGAATGTAACCGAGTATAATTTTATCGCTTTTTCAGACTCGTAATGGTAACACGAAAAATGAAACCTATGGAGTATCCTTTAATATATTTCCACGCTCCATAAAAATGAAAATATTGTCGAGCGACCTTGTTCTTTTCACGCTTGTAAAAGTATTTGAAGAAAACATCTGACGAGCGGTAGGTTATCAATTTTTCAGTCACGTTGGATTAATTTATGAAAAAGGACCTTAAGGAGTTCTCTTTGAATGTTTTTCAGACTCTCTAAACATGAAAAACCTCTGAGTTTTCTTTCTTTGGACTCATTAAACAAACATCAAAAGACCCATATGGGATCGAAACACTCCTTCTTGGGGTTCATTAAAATACTCCCAAGGACTCGTCTGAGGGATGAGCTTACATCAACAAGCATATGTTATCCTCCTCAATATTGAGTAAAAATAAAGAGGTACTTGCCAGAAATGGTGGGGTGAAAATTGGGAAAGGAATGTGTCTTTGTATTTGTGTTAGTGGCATTAATAATCGCTATTGAACATGACACCCCCATTTGTCATCGTATCCGGGTTGAGAAATCCATTTGTCTCTCGTTTGATCATCCACATGTCCATATGTCGGTTCATCCTTGATTCAATGCTACCAAGAACTTTGTCGTGTTGTTCATATGTTCAAGAGAAATCTAGCCTTAGTAAGCCTCCTATTGAGTCGGCCATTTGCAGTTATAAATTTTCTACTGTGTCGGCCTTCCCTGTGTCATTTTCAAATCATTTCACACCCTAATATACCTCAAATATATTAATTATTTCATGTCATTGATGGGGGATACATCAAGGCCCTCTTGTGACGAGTCTTTTCCTGTCGATTTCAAATCATTATCCAAGAACTAGACTTAGAAATTATTCAATACCTTAGAGCCTGCATGCCTCAATGGTAGGTTTCTTCGCTTTCAACAGTGGGTTCACATCATTGACCCCTGAATGGAAGATTCCATTGAGTGTTCAAATTCAACTGATTTATTCACATTCATTGGATTGTACTGGGGTACCTTGGGAGTCATTGACATCAATGGTGATTTACCTCGCACTTATTAACGATTTTCATTAATGACCAGTAATCAAGTGGTTTCTACCGTGTTCGGCTTCAACACCTGTAATCGCATGGTTAGATTTGTACTTAAGGACGATGGAAATGAAGACCCTGGATCATCCCATTCTGGTCTAGGTTGCGATAGAGTATTCATGATTTATATTGACACATAGATCCACTTTGTATGTCTCGTGGCTATGTCTGAATTTGAATTCTTTACAGCATAGATCCACAGTGTATTCTGGGTGGCTATGCCGATTACAATGTATATTTAGTGGCCATGACTCACTTGAAATTTTGTAATTTGGGTATGGTAATGCCTACCTTGGACAATGGTATATTATTATGTTGACGCTTGACCGTTTGCAAGTTCCCGATCGGTGTGCTCCTTGTTTTCGACACACATTCTACAAAGTATTTCAGTTGTCACGAGTTCCAACCTCATATTTTGGGAGGCATTCTGTTACACATTATTTTGGTCACCCCAGTGATCCATTGACAAACATGTGTTCATGTTCCCAAAAAGAGTCTTTTTCCATGAGGAAAGTGGTTGTCTTTCTCTTCTCAAAAACCTTATTAAGGAAGGTCCTTGCAGGCTGCAAAAGGCACAAGGTGTGATGATGCCTGATCGTCGCCCCCTGCTCTAGAGTTGAGTTGTGACGTCTTCGTAGGCTGCACTATAGCCAAGGTGTAATGATGTCAAAAGCCAAGGAAAAGTCAAACTTCATGAAAGTTCTAGAAGGGGATCTTCTAAAAGATGAGGTGGCGTCCGAATGGTTTGGATCTTACTCGCTTCTCTGATTTTGTGGGATCATTCTAATCTCTTCCAACCATCTCTCTTTCCCTTATATAAAGAGAGATCTCTCATGGAAAAGGTTAAGCAAGGTTAAGGTTGAATAGGATAAGAATTTGATGAGGAATTCTACTTCAGCTCATACTTGAGAGCTTCATTTCAGTTCATCAAGTCATTGTGGATCTTCTTCATTCAAGGTTGGAGCAAGTGTGTGTGTTGGAGAAAAGGGCCATCGAAAGGGGACCTTGTGACATCAAGGTTTTGGTTGTAATCTCCACTTTCATTTTAATATGATACAGTGATATATTTATTTCCCATAAAAATTGTCTTGTTTTACTATATGATTCCTTGATCACATACATAGGTTCTTGTTGAGTTCATTGTATTGATTTCACTTTGGTTGAATTATGTTCCCTTGCAGATCCAATATCACAGGAGGACCAGAGTGGATCTAGGATGGCAATTGTAGGAGGAAGCGACATTTAAACGGTATGTTGTCTATCTCTTGTTAAATAGTAAACTCAATAGTTAGAACTTAGGGAAAGCGTCATATTCTGTTATGTTTTGTTCTGGATACAGGTGGATTTAGGGATATATGTTTATGTCCGCATTTACCGATTAATCCCATAATAGTCAGTGAACCATCAAGGAATTGTTAGTCCAATGGAAAGATACAACTCCAACCGATGCCACTTGGGAACCAACTACCATTCTGCAACAATTTCCTCATCTCAAGCCTGGAGGACAAGGTTGTTTTCAAGGGGGAGGACATGTTAGGGACCTAACCCCTCACGTATGTAGAATAATATATTTCCATGTAATAAAGGTAAATATTAATAAGGCCTAGCAATAAGGAAGAATAAGTCAAATGTAAGAAGACCTAATAGAAGCTTTCGCTTCTAGAAGGATCTTTCTTTAGATTTTTCTTTTGAAAGACATATTTAGTATAAATAGGAGTATAAGGTATGATTATTTTTGTCTTGGATATTATTTTAATAGATCTCTTCTCTGCCAGAGGTTGCCCCCTCGAAGAGGCAAGTGAACATTTCTCTCAATAATCAAAGTGTTCTTTCTGGTGTTATTCTGGTATTATTGTGGTGTTGTTCTGGTTATATCGTTGTTTATCTGCCATTTCTAGCTAATTATTTTTGTTCTGCATACTATTTTATATCTATAATATTACAGTTGAAGTGAATTTTTCATCACTGAATGAGGTCAACTGTAATAATTTCATGATTATGATTCCAATGCAATTGATAGAATCAAAATCTGAGGCTTGGAAGTGCCAAAACAATCATCAAGGAGTTCTCTCCCAAACCAACCTCACCAGTCATGACACTAATAGAATATTGTAATAGCATGATAATCCATCTCAATAAAATCATCTCTCCGCACTCTTCACATCGCAAAAAACGGTACCCAAAATTGACATCATATGAGTAAGTTATGAACTAGGCAACATCAAGACTTCCTTCAACAACGTGTTTGGTTACTATTCTTCATTTCATGCCCATACACAAAAAAAAACATATTAAACAAAATAAAATTTATTTCAATTTAAAATCATTTAATTTAAATTGATTCAATTTAAAATTCACATAATTTTAATGCATTCAAATTACAATGATTTGGATAAAAATATAATTTAATATATATACAAATGCCAAGTCTACAAGGTCAAAGAAATAAGTGGTGCATATGTTAGCTTAAGAGTAGGTGAATAATTTTTTAATATGGTATAGATGAAGTTGAGAAGGAGGGGACCACGAACCACGTGTACCCTCTCCTTCCATGGTACTCATGCCCCCTCTCCTTTATACACATTAAAAGAATTAAAAAATGTGTGCCCCTTTTTTAAATCATTGAATAAACTCTTGCAAAAACCAATGTGTGCATGCATTAGATTGCAGGACTTGGAACAAACTACTCCAGTGTGCACCAGAGGACTTGAAAGGAACCTGAAGCACATGAGAACATTAACGCTGATCTTAACCGGAGCAAGTGCTAGGATGGACATCGGTTTCAATAAAACTTAAGTCATGTTTCTTTTGGGTTGAGTTTATTTTGGTTAATGAAGCATGAAGATGTAGGGGGCATGACCCACAACCCCCCTCCATGTATAAATGCTTACACTATGGAGTGGAGGGAGAAGGGGCATGGCATGCCACCCCTTTTCCCCTTATGCTTGTTATTATTTAAACCCTTTATGTAAATTAACCTTACCATATGCCAAGCAAACATGAAGGGAAGAGAGGGCTCATAACCCTCGTTTTTAAATCATTTTTTGAAATATTTTAATAATCATGCTAATCAAGAATCCATTATGAACTTTTTGAGTTTGTTTCTTACGAAAACTCAATTTTTAAAATCACAATATGAACTAGGCACTATCACTTCAAACTAAACCTTCATGAAACCATTGTGCAATGAGCTCAACATGCAACACACCATTGATGATGATACTAAAATACAGTCTAGGCTTAAATATTGCAACGACTACTTTCCTTGAGAGCTTAAAAGAATGTGCACTAACACAATCACTTAGAGAAGTTCCAAATATATGTGTCAGTTCAAACCTGGTGAAGCTCGCAGCTTGGCCTCTAGTTTACACTGACACAGTTCTTAACTTGGCCTCTGATTCACACAGAA
>JASDQU011377164.1:0-11020 GCA_032191745.1 Picea mariana
TCCCTGGTCTATCAATGATTGAAATGTCGAACTCTTGAAGTAAGAGCAACCACCTGGTTACTCTGCCATTGGTGATGGATTTGTTCATAAGATAACGAATGGCGGAGTGATCAGTATGTACGAAGACCGAATAACCTGTGATGTAATGACGAAATTTGTTAATAGCATATACGATTGCAAGGAATTCTTTTTCGGTTACGGTATAGTTCTTTTCAGCAGGGGTAAGGTTTTTACTGATGTAGTAGATAGCATACGGACGTTGTTCCTCTTTCTGTCCGAGAACAATTCCAATGGCTGTATCTGAAGCATCTGTAGAGATATGAAAGGGTATGGTCTAGTTGGGGCCACACAAAATAGGTGCAATGGATAACCTTTCTTTTAAGGTTTCAAAGGCAGTCTAACATTGATCATTCCAAGAAAATTCTGTAGCTTTTGTGAGTAAGGAAAACAAGGGAGATGCTATCTTTGTAAAATTTTCGATGAATCTTCGATAATATCCTGCGTGTCCTAAAAAACTACGGACGTCTTTCTAAGTTGTGGGAACTGGAAGGTCACGAATGACTTTGATCTTAGCAGGATCTACCTGGATCCCTGTAGGTGATATGTGGTGTCCTAGCACAACCCCCTTAGTACAAAGCATATGGCATTTCTCATGGCTAAGAGAGAGGTTGGTTTCTTGGCATTTGATCAAGACCTTTTCTAAATTTTCTACAGCTTCTAGAAAGTTATCTCCATACACAGTAAAATCATCCATATAGATTTCTACACAATCGTTGGTCAAATCTGAGAATATCCCTAAGACAGCCCTCTGAAATGTAGCGGGAGCGTTACATAGTCCAAATGGAAGTACTCGGTAAGCATAGGTTCCCCATGGGCATGTAAAAGTGGTCTTCTCTTGATCCGTAGGGGTGATCTATATCTGATTATATCCACTAAATCCGTCAAGAAAAGAGAAGTACTTTTTCCCTGCCAAAGTATCTAAGACTTGATCAATGAATGGTAATGGGAAGTAACCCTTCAAAGTGGCCTTATTCAGCTCCCTGTAGTCAACACAAATACGCCACTTGCCATTCTTCTTCGGCACAATAACCAAGGGCGAAACCCATTTGCTATCGAAGATTGGGTAAATGAAATTTACGTCAAGGAGCTTCTGGAGCTCCCCCTTGACTATGTCCTTCAGAGCGGGGTTCATCCTCTGCTGAGGTTGTTGAATAGGTCGGGAATCATCCTTAAGATAGATGTGATGGGTACATAGATTAGGGTGGATCCCTTTCATGTCAGTATAGTCCCAAGCGAAGGCGGAACTGTGTTTTCTTAGTATTTCTACGAGCTTCTTTTGTTGAGAAGAATCTAGCTTAGCATTGATATTCAAGGTCTTTCCTGGGTGGATTTCAACAACTAAGCTTTGGTTTCCAAGGGTAGCCTCTATAGGAACCAACTCATCTAGTATTTGTGTTGGTTCAATTGGCGAATAGACTTCTTGGAACTTCTCTCCAAGGATGTGCTCCAAGGTTGGATGACTGGCTATGTGAGGATGTGCTAAATACGTACAGATCAAATCATCTTCAGTAGCTTGTTTAAACGTTGATGCTTGGTCAAGGGTTAACAGAGGCTGTGCGGGTTCTTCATCGCTATCCTTGGCCCAAGGAGAATTTTCTAGGTCAGGGTAAGGTTTAGCAGGAGGGTAGAGGGTCAGCTCTTTAGTGGAGTTTCCATGGGAGATGGTCATATTACCTGATCTGCAGTCAATATATGCATCAACAGTGGCCAACCAGGGTCTCCCCAGAATCAATGGATATCCCCCTCAGTTGGCCTTTGGTTGTAGGACCATAAAGTCAGCTGGATATTCCCACGAGTCTATAGAAACAATTACATCTTCCAGCATCCCCTCAGGTTTTACTATAGATCTATCTGCTAATTTAAGGACTGTGGGGGTTGGTCGAAGACCAGGTAGTTTAAGTTTCTCCATGGTTTCTTTAGTCATTACATTGATGGCCGCTCCTAAGTCCACTAAAGTGTGTGCAATGGAAATGTTATTGATGTGGACTTTGACTACCAGACTTCCTGGGTCCATGTATTTGGCCATAAATACTTTCCCTAGCATTAGATCYGCTAACTTTCCTATGACATGAACAGTTTCTGGGTCTTTCTTCTTCCTCCCTRGTTTCTTTMGRYAGAGTTCCYGAACAACTTTAGCATAGATTGGAACATCCTTGATAGCTTGAAACAGGGGAATTTTTACACATACGTTTCGGAGTTCTCCCAAAAGGTCAAATTCCGGTTGTGCAGGGCCCTTTTCTATATTTAGCCTTTCCGGCTAAGGTGGTTCTGCGAGTAATTCCTGCTCATCAGAGTTCTTCTGAGGGATATTTTGCTTCTCCTTGGGGGTATTGGCTTCCTGGTTTTCTAGGTCGGGGGGGTTCTCCTCATCATCCTGTTCTTGGATGATAGGTGAGGTCTGATCCTGAACCACTCTTCCCATTCGTAGATGTATGTTTTGGAATTCCGTAGGATAAATGACGTATGTTGGAAAGAAGGGTAGTTCAACATTGCAGTCGGGCTGAGCTACTTTATTATTTGGATTTGGTATTGGTTGGGCCAGTAATTGTGTAGGCTTTGGAGGAGGTTGGTTGGATGGTAATTGTAGTTGTTGTTGGTGTTGAATTGGAGGGTGTGTTTGGGGAGTAGGCTGTTGAAGACTTGGCCCTCTCCAGCCTTGTTGCCAAGGCTGATTCTGCATTTGAGGTTGCCCTTGTTGCCAAGGCATGGAAGCATACCAATTTTGCTGTGGATACTGATACTGAGTATAGTATGGAGGAAATTGGGATTGCTCTTGTGTCATGCCTGGTACCTTGGGTGGCCATGGTCGCTTCTGGGCCATCAAACAGATTTGCTCTGTCTCCCTAGTGGCCCCTTGGTAGACTGCCTTTAGTTCAGGCAGGGAAGGGCAATTCTTAGTATTGTGATTTTGTTCACAGATACCACATATTTCTATGTTATCCAGAGGACACTCCCTCAGGGGGTGTTTCTTTCTGCATCTAGAACAAAAGACGGCCAATGCTAGGTCGGTTTCTTCTTTCTTTTTCTTTGCTTGAAAGGTATCCAATTGGGAACTAAACGAACTAAGGATATCGGTTTTAAAGCTGTCCAACATTTTTCCTATTTCAGCGCTGGTAACTCCTCCTCCTGATGGCTTTCTGACCCTAGAGACTAGATCGCGGGGGCTTTTCCCAGACTTAGTAATACCTCGTGAATAGCATTTACATAGTTCACAGATATCATTATAGGTCATCTGGGAGATATCCTCAACCCCCATGAGGTTTAATGCATCCATACAATCATCTTTGATTCCTCTTAGGAAGATAATACGTAGTGTTTCGGGATCAAGCATGTTTTGCTTGGTCCTTTGTAAGTTGTATTGAAATCTTTCTACGTAATCTTCGAGGGTTTCTTCCTCCTTCTGTGTAATTCTAAAAATTTCTTCTCGTATATCCCTTACCTTGCAGTAATCCTGGTACTTCTAGAGAAATCTCTGTTTCATTTCGTCCCAAGTTTTGATAGAATTTCCTCCGAGTCCCATGAACCAGCGAAGCGCTGCTTCTTTCAAGGTGGCAGGAAACAATTTAAGTTTATGGGCATCAAAATAGTAGTCATAACTTCGGCAAAGGACATCAAATTCAAAGAGGAAGGTATCTGGGTCCTCGTTAGGCAATCCACGAAAATTCGGTAAAGCAGAGGGTGGAATGCTTTTCATTTGAAGTATACTCTCAGTCTCTTTAATAGGAAACTCAAATATAATTGGTTCTTTCTGCTTTGGTGTTTCCATTTCTTCTTCCATTTTTAAGAGTCTTTCCCCCCACAAGGATTCTTCCGAGGCGACAAAGTTTTCTGGCTCTTTAATGGGGTTACTATGTCCTTCTGATTCAGAGCCTTCAATAGGATGATCTTGGTTTCTGGGAGATTTAGGAGAAGGTGACTCTATGATTAACCCAGCAGTTGAGTCTATTTCGGGAGGCTCTTCCAGATTGTTGGAAGCTATTTTTGAGTAATGATGAGTACTTGGGGTTTTTGTAGCGTCTTGTTTTTCTTCACTTTTACTGGCCTGTTTATTAGTGTCACGGGTGGTCCTTGCACCACGTCCATGAGGTTTCTTAGTGCCTCGAGTCATGCATCCTGGGATAATTGGTAAGGACAATATCCTAGGCAAGGAATATCTGTGGGTAGTGGTGAACTCCCTAAGGTTTCCCTTCAACATGGTATTGCTCCTATAGTGATCATAAGTCTAAAGTCCTAGTTTCTTGAGTGCCTCCCTGGCAACGACGCCAAAATGATGAGGTAAAAATATGATTCCCAATTGTTGGGTGTCACTCTACACTCTATCACTCATTTGTCAACCCAGGGCTTATTGTGCTTATGAGGCACCCTTGTGCAATCTGCACAGAAAGGAGAACTAGCTTACTATAACTATGATTACGAAAGAAATGAGTCACAAAACCCTGATCCTTTCAGTTTTATAGTGGTATCTTTGAAAACTAAGCTCTCTGAAATATCATAAACTTAATCTTTGAATATTCACTTGACTGGGATTCATGAGAACTGTGATTCTGTAGCAACTGTGCATATGTATAAAAGGAAACGCTAAGGTCTATAAAACTCAAAAATTACGATGCTATAACTGCAAGGGTAAAGTACTTAATGATCCCTATCCTTAGCTCTGTGGATGATACCAAAGCTTATTATGATGGTAGATTCTTTCACCTAGGCTCTGTTATACATACCCAGATTTATCAACACATACCTAGAGTTTAACCATAAGGTGTTAGGATAACAATAGATCTGATTTTAGATGCTGGCTGAAATCTATTCACCCCAATAATCTTTAACTGTCATTATTCAACAGATATCCAGGGCCATTATGCAGCATATAACTATTGCCCAACAAACTATAAAATAAATCTGATCAGCATATATATCTAACTATCATGCATGAGTTTAACCAACAACAAAAATATAAACAGCAAGGCAATAATACAGATTGTACCTATGAGTGGGCCCTTGCTCATGACACTCCCGTATTCACACTTTACTAATTATCAATAGAAAATGATCACGTACAACAGAAAATATAGATTTGCATATCAGAAATTTAGAAGTTCAAGTTCAACACAATATATATTCAGCTTAATGTTGATATGTCTCACACGCTAATTGTCTTTGCTCAACCGAGCATACATATATATATACAAAATACTTCGCTAACAATAGCTCTGTGCAGAGCGCCAATCCCCTAGATTCTAGGAAAATTGTTAAAACAAACTGGTGTCTAACCCATCCACGTATTCACTGGCTGTTCACGTCCTGGATGCGCTGAGTAGACTGTTATGCATGTTCCCATTTTAGATTAATCACATGTGATAAAATAAAGATGCTGAGCATCTTAGTTACTGCTCATGGCTATGTAGTGTTCACATCGATAACCATCAACCCTGCTACTTGTCTACATGTCAGTTGTCCATTCAAAGAATGTCGTACTGTGTAAGTGCTGATATGTATATGCAAGAATAAAATGTGGCTGTGCGCTGGAAATATATCTTCTTAAAATAGCCTCTTTATAAATCTCCATAATTTCCCTTGCATCGATACACATCTTCATATGAACTTGGAACCTTGCATTATGTAGCCAGAACCTGGGGCCTCGCATTCTGTAGCCATAGTTAATGTTATTGAAAACCATACATATTTAATAATTCAAATAGTTTCTAAAGTTCACTCTAATTCTAATTTATGAACAAAAATCAAGAAGATTATGTGGCAATAATAATACCTGTGATAAAGGTGAAACTCTATAAAGATAAGCATGTGGAAAACATAAAAGGAGGGGCAAAATGCATGTCTATTTATAGGAGACAGGGAACAAAAAGATGCCAAAATGGGGGTTCATCAATCATCATTCATTTCCATGTCACGGAGCTCATTCTTCAGTCTCATTACTTGTCCAATGTTTCTAACTGAGAAGAGGTTAGTTAGGGCATCGTACATCTTCTTAGATGAGTCAATATGAGAGATGTACGATGTCAAGTGCTCTTATCAGAGTCCACTATGATACTCATGGCATTGATGTGATTGTCTTTGAACTTCTCCGTAACTGCAATGTTCTAAGGTTCCTTCTCTTTTTCTTCTTCAAACTGTGGTTCCACGATCTTTCCTTTCACGATATCCAACACTTTATTCTTGGCAAGGATGAGATCAATCCTAGTCTTCCGTGCTTTGAAGTCAAAAGCCCCTTCTAACTTGTTTTTTGACTTCATAGAGTAAGTCATGACTGCTTTGACTTGACCAAAAACTCAAACTTGATGTCTTAGCTTGCTGAGAGTACCAGGAGGTGCGCTAGGCTAGGGCGCACTAGGCTATCCAGAAATTAGGTCAATCTCTTCACTTAAGGTGGCACAACAATTGCAACTATAACTGAGCAAAATCGTCCCATCTATCCTCCAACAGTTAGATTGTCCAAAGATAGTGTGGGCCCATAGCCTGTTAGAAATAATAGGTATGCTCGTTTAACCATAGACAATATAGCAATATTTTCACGCAACCATAGGCCGAAGCCACCCCCGAGCACCTTAACCTTGACAGAGAATAATTTCGGAAGAAAACCCTAGGCCTAATAGCCAATCAAGGTAGTGCACCACTCTCCAAAGTTAGCATACCAAGCAGAAAGTCCAAACCATAACCAAGAGAAAGTCCAAGCCTAAGATGAGAATACAGGTTACAGTAGCTACAACTGCAACTACTCTCCAAACTTGCGCACTTACCCAGTTTTTGCAGTGCACACTCTTACATTTCTGCAATTGCGAGCTGTGTGTATCAAATGAGCTCTGGCATCCTCTATTTATACCGCTTCTCCTTAGCTGTCTTGGCCGTCTTCTCATTTTGGAGGCTAAAAAAACTCAATATTAAATATTTCCTTTAACCGACTTTTGTCTTCTAGGGTTATGTTCAATGCTTTAGGGTTCTTCTTGCTTTCCAGAATATTCTATTCTTGTCTGGGTTACATGTGGAGGTTAATACCTCCTGCATCTACCATAATATCAACACACCATGGTATCCCTCCATACTTGCTGGTTTGCTGCCTCCTGAAAGCTAAAAGGCTTGAAATCTGTGATGTTGCTCATCAATGCCATGTTTTAGAGGCTTGCTGTCTCTAAATGTGCTTCTAGGAGCCTTAACATACTCTTGAGCATCCCTCAATGTTTGAATGAACCATCGAGGTCTTCTGACAAAATTGGAAGAAGCTGATGTCTCCTCCTCTTCACCTCAAGGTTGTCATCCTGCGTTGGAAGTAACTTGTGACTGTGACTCAACCTTTGGAGCTTCTTGCTCATCCTTTGTCACTGGAATAGGCTCATGGGACTTCGTGGATGCAAAGTCTTCATTAAACTTTACATCCTTGCTTAGTATTGTCTTCTTCTGCTTTGGGATATAGACCTTGTAGGCCTATGAATTCTCATTGTAACCTACAAATAAAACATTCCTGTTGGTGTCCTCTAACTTGGTCCTCTTCTCCACTGATGCATGGATATAAATTGGACATCCAAAGATGTGGAAATGACTTACCTCTGGCTTCACACCAGTGAATTCTTCCTTTGATGTCTTGTCCTGCAACATCCTGTGAGGACCCCTGTTTTGGATGTTGAGAATTATAGCTCGGACAGGAACCTCCGCACAGGTTCTGTGTGAATGTGCGAGAAGTAGTTCGAGATATTTTCGAAAAGTAATTCTAGTTTGGAAAAGTGATTCTATTTTGTAATTCACTTTAGTTAAAAAGTGAAAGTCGTATTTTTAACATTTGAATTTAAAAAAATATATTTCATGCATGCATGACTAAGACTAGTATTAATCTTAGAAATAGATTAGGGTTTTGGTCGTAGCTAAAACTATAAAAATAGGTCAAGATAGAAAGTTCACTCACAAGAGAACAATTGAATAGTTGAGTAGGTTGAGCAACAAAGAGAGGGAGAGAGAACAGGGAGCCTGGAAAGAGGCATTTCCAGGCAACAAGAAGTTTTGTACAAAGACTTACACATTTCAATATAGATGTACGAAAGTTCCTATAGTCGTACAGACATGACGATACTGATATACAACAAACCGTACTCTCCCAACATGTTGCTTTGCTGAGTTTGAGGTGTTTTTTTGTATCCCTATAGGGTTGTTTTTAAGCAACTTGTGGAGGTTTCGTTGTAAGCTTTTCGAAGGAATGTAAAGTAGTTATTGAAGGAGTAATTACCTGTGTTCGAAATTAATTTTTATGGTTTTGCTATTTGATTTCCAGCTATTGTGTGATTAATGCTATGGTTTGAAATTTATTTATGTCATAATTAAATTCAACAATCTACTTGTTTGATTGAGATCATAAGGACTTTAGTCACCTAGGGCTTGGAATTTTTTACATGGTATCAAAAGTTATTTCTTTGATTGAGATTCTCTATGATTTGCAGCTGCAAATTGACTGTAGGGAAGAAAGACCAGCAGTGAGAGGGTTTCAAAGGTTTATTTTCATATTTGGGAGTTTGTGGAGTAGGTATCAGAGGTGGAAACAATGTGCCTTAGGTTTGAGAATAGATTGGATGGTGCCTCAAATTTCTTATCTTGAAAGTTGAAGGTTACATTCTTACTATAAGAGATTGTCATGGATGTTGCTGCTCTGCCTACAGATCCACAACAATGGATAGCTCAAAAAAAGAGGGAAGTGAAGGAAAAGTGGATGATCTTGGATGCCATAAAGGATTATTTGATCCCTCATGTATCTGAGAAGAAGACAAGAAAGGAGATGTTCGATGCCCTGGTTAATCTCTACCAGAGTCAGAACATAAACAAGAAGATGGTATTGCGGAACAAACTCAGATCCATAGTGATAACTAGATCAAACACAGTTACTAGTCACCTTATGAAGATCACACAATTTTTTGATCAACTTGGAGCAGTTGGGGAGAAGGTTGAAGATATAGAGTTAGTGAACATGGCATTGAATGGATTCCCAACTTCATGGGAAGTGGAACCATTTGTCAAAGGTATCTACGCTCGGGAAAACCTTCCCGACTTTGAGAGGCTTTGGGATAATTGTATCTAGGAGAAGACTCGGATGGAGTCAAAGGCTGACAAGGAGGATGGTGAAGAGAACTTGGCTCTATTTGGTCAGTCAAATAAGGGTAGAGGTAAAGGATCCAACAAGGCTAAGGGAAAGAGTGACAGCTAGGAACGAAGGATTGGAGTTAAATCAAGTGCTTCAATTGTCATAAGTATGATCATTATGCATCATAGTGTTTGGATAAGAAGGGTAAAGGGGAGCACCAACAAAAGCAGGTAGCAACTTCTTTAGAAACTCAGTTGAACGAATTTGTTGCCAAGTTCGAGAAGGATTTCTTGTTGGTATCTTTTCTTTCTACTAGCACGATTCCAAGGAATGCATGGTATGTGGACAATGGAGCATCTTGACATATGACATCAACCCGACATATTTTTTCTAGTTTGAAGAAGCAAGACTCATGAGTATAGGTTGAACTTGGTGATTGGTATTATTCCCTTCCAACTCGAGTTAGATAATTCTTTAGATTTTGATGATGTCTTGTTTGTACCAAGTCTCAAGAAGAACTTGCTTCCAGTTTCAGTTATGGAGTGTAAGGGATTTGTAGTGGAGTTCATGAACCAACAAGTCCTCATCAGACTGAAAGAATCTAGTCCAGACACAACTCAAGTAATAGGGGTTAGAGAAGGTAAGTTGTACATGTTACAGGGTGAACCTGTTCAAGCCTTGGTGCATGACAGTGACAGCTTCTGCAAGTTTTGGCACTTCCATCATAGGGCATTGCCTATTATGAGGGAGATAGTCACATGTCTTCTAGAGTTCGGTATTGAGCAACATGGTGTGTGCAGAGGGTGCACGCTTGGAAAGCATGCCAAGGTTGCTTTCCCAAGCAACTAGCATAGGTCTAAGGAGATTCTAGACCTAGTGATAGAGGATGAGGAGCAGGAAGCTCCGAAGGTTGAGCCTGGATCACTAGTGATTTCCAGGGTAGTACAACAACCTTCAGGTGAACAGGGGGAGATAGGATCCCCTTCCACTTCTATCGGGAGAACGTGATGGCTTAGTCAGACATTGAGTGATACTTAGGAGCATGTTGAGACTCTTAGGAGCACATTTAGAGAGAGAAGACCTTCGAAGATGTTTCCAGACTATATGGCATTAATGAGCAACATTGTAGATTCTAAGCCTTCCAGTTTTTAGGATGCAGCAAACCAACAAGTATGGTGGGATGCCATGGTGGAGTATACCTCCATCATGAAGAATGATGTTTGGGACATAGGGCCAAGACCTGTGGGGAAGTCAGTGGCAATTTATAGGTGGATCTACAAGATTAATCATTCAGATGACAACATTGAGAAGTTCAAAGCGAGGTTTGTGGCAAGAGGGTTCTCCTAGAGAGAGGGAGTTGACTAAGATGGGACTTTTGCTCCAGTCGCAAGGTACACAGAGCAATCTCAAGGCTTTGAGGTAAGTGGAAAAGAGTCCCATGTGTGTAGGCTTAAGAAATCCTTGTATGGACTAAAGCATGCATCGAGAGCATGGTATACCAGGATTGATGGATACTTATAGAGTATGGGGTTCACCAAAAGCAAAGCAGATTCTAACTTATATTACATATTTGTTCAGATTGATCTGCCCATTTTGGTGTTGTATGTAGATGACTTGTTACTGATAGGTGCAGAGAAGCTCATTGCAGAGTGCAAATCAGACATGGCAACTAAATTCGAGATGAAGGACATCGATTTGATGCATTACGGGTTTGGAGGTTTGACAAAGACCACAGGAAATTTTCTTTGGGTAGGGTAAGTATGTAGCTCAGATCTTGAAGAGGTTTCATATGGTAGACTACAAACCTATGGCCATACCTATGATCGCTAATATGAAGAAGGTGACAACTTCAAATTCGGGGTTGGTGGATCCCATGTTGTACAGGCA
>JASDQU011377167.1:1917-16884 GCA_032191745.1 Picea mariana
TTCTTCGATAGATCTGTTCTTTCTTTCTGCTACACTGTTTTGTTGAGGATTATGAGGAACATTTAGCTCCCTCCTAAAGATTTGACTGGCATTGGACCGCAAACATCTAAGTGTATTAGATCTAGGGTTTCCTTAGATCTGTTGTTGCTGCTTGGGAAAGGTTTCTTGATATTCTTCCCAAGGGCACATCCCTTACAAATTACTTCGTGTGTAGACTTCAATTCTGGTATCCCTTCAACCATCTTCCTGAGGAAAGGTAATGCTTGATAATTGATATGAGTGTATCTTCTATGCCAAATCTCATTAGGGTTGACTTCATCATGTACTAGGGCTTCTTCATTTCATTCTAGTAGTCTATATAGATTCCCTTCACATCTTCCAATAACCCTAGCATATTCTATGCTGAAACCTTTATGCCATGATAACACCTTTTCATCTATGAAGGCTATTATGTTTCCTTTGTCTTCTAAGCATAATATTGATACAAGATTCTTTTCTAAACCAGGTACATATAGAACATTTCTTAAGTGAACATGACTACCAGATTCCATTTTGATGGAGGCTTGTCCAAATCCTTCGATGGGGTAGGTGCTTTTGTCTCCAAGCTCCACTTTGTATGATGTCTTTCTCTCATTTAGATCTGAGAGTCTATATTGATCTCTTTTCATGTGCCTGGAAGCTCCACTGTTGATTATCCACTTATCATCTTCAATTGTCCCAGTAAGTGATGAGTAATGTAAGAGACTGATTGTTTTTCACATGTCTTCAGTTGACTGATAACTGGTCATGCCTTGATCCAAAACTTCAACTGCATCATTTATCTCCAATGAGAAATTCAATAGGTGCATTGGGTTAAGGCACATCTGGATCTCTTCTCCTTGAGCAAGATGCTCCATCACAAGGTGTCGAATCTAAGAATTAGGGTTTCTACAACTTCTATTGCTAGTAACCCTAGCTGCAGTTCTTTGGAAGCTTCTCCTGCTAGTAACCCTAGCGGCAGTTCCTCAATGATCTCAATACCTAGCGTTTATGTTTCCTTCCAACATTTTAGGATAATTGAAGGGGGTGTGGGCCCATAACCTGTTAGAATATAGAGGATTGTGCTCGTTTAACCATTGACGATACCCCCATCACCCAAACACAGGCCTTAAGCCACCCTCCGAGCACCTTGACCTTGAATGAGAAGAGAATTCTGGCTGCAATCAATAGCTAAAAGAGGATAAATGCACCAAGCAAAAGAATAGAAACAAAATTGAACAGATGATCCCACCCAGAAGCTAGCGCACCACTTTCCCAACTCTCCCAGAAACTTGCACACCAAACTGCTACTGCCTGCAACTGCCTGCACAGATACTGCTCTCACTGCAACTACTGAGATGATAAATAATGAAATTGGTGCCCTATATTTATAGTGGACTGGCCAGTCTAACTGGGCCGACTTCTCCTTCTAGGCATCAATAAATTCAATATAAATATATTTGTTCATCCAACAACTTATCTAGGGTTTCCTTCAATTCTTTGCTTCCTTCCAGAGGATTATAGTCTCGTCATAAGTCATAATAGAGGTTCATACCTCCCAAAGCTACCATAATATTAACACACTGTACTTCTAAGCCTTAAGTACAGACTCTGGAACAACATCTTTTTGGTGTCGTTGTTGGGGATCGAAGCTACGAAATCTATTTCCCTGGGAAAACGACATTTTTTTTTGTTGAAAGTGCCACCCTTTGATAGTGAACAAAGAGTGCACACCTTTTAAAATCTTTCCAATATTTCACTTGGCAACTCCACGATTAATGAGCTGGCATATGGACGAAGGAATACCAGGCAAAACTCGGATGGTAAACAGACCACACCCGTGACCGATCCTGAGAAGATTTTAAAGGTGAGAGGCTCTTTTAAGTTGAACCCTAAAGTCTATCGGCCTAAGTACCCACAACTAAATACCAAGAGTTCTTATGAACCTTCAAATTCATGCAACCCTCTTTTTGACACTAAATATCTAACATCAAATTGCTTTGAAGTTAGAAGCGAAACCCGTTCGATAACCCCTATAGAACATAAAAGAAAAAGTCCTGTAGAAAATTTATCTACTGTCGATATATCGTCGACTCTTCAGTTGAATTTCATGACCTCACATGGTCTCAAAGAATATTTCACACATCCAACTTCCACACCTATTCATTCCCCTAACTACATATCTTGCAAGTCCAAAGAGAGAAAGCCCTCACATCCCTTACCAGTCATCCTCGGATTTTTCACCCCGCGAAGAAAGTAAAGATTCAATTTTAATCTTCCAAAACCCCATTTACAACTTTCCACTAATAATGATGGCAGCCGCAAGAGGAGAAGGTGGAGGGGTTTTCGGAGGAGGACGTGGAGGTTCTCTTGGGGGAGGAGCTGGAGGCCAAGCGCCTTCCCCCCTTCCCAGAGTGTTATCTAAAGTGGCAGCAAGATATGCTCCCTTGGTGTTTCCCATTCCTCTACATGAACTTCCCGAAAATTATATAAAAAATTTGCCAAAATTCACTGGGGAAGGAGATCTGACCGCAGCTGAACACATAAATTTTTTTGATCAATTCGAAGACATTCTAGGTCTTGAACATGAAGATGTGTATTTGAGGCTTCTCGTCCAAACCTTCAAAGGTTAGGTCCGAACTTGGTTTCAGAGTCTACTCGCAGGATCTATCTTGTCCTATGGCGCCTTGGAAGATGCTTTCCTTAGAGAATGGGGTGAAAGAAAGGACCACCTATATTATTTATCTGAGTTTGGGTCTTTAAAAAAAAAGAATTCAGAAAAAGTTATGGAGTTTATTCAAATATTCAATAAGTTGTATAACAAAATCCCAGCCAAGGTTAAACCGTCCCAACCCGCAACCAAAGTAACTTTCGCGGGGGATTTCAAACCAGATTTTGCACTTCTTTTACGGAAAAGAAGGGGAGCTACTCTAAACCAAATGCAAGATGATGTTGTAGAAATTGAGTCAAATATGATGGCTTCTAGTAAGTTAAAATCTAAAGTAGAAACGAGAAATTGAGAAACTAGACGCTTTAGAGAACAAGAAGGGTCGTCAGGGTCTAATAGATACACAAATGACAAAGTAGACGATATGGCCAGGGTAATTAAGGAACTTTCTAATAAGCTATCTAGAATGGAGCTAGAATAGGCCAAAGCTGATTCTTTCACCAAAAAGGATTTCAAGAGGAATCCCAACCCCCCAAACCAGCAAAGATAGATAAAAAACGAAGATCAAAAAATACAAACTCCCCTAAAGAACGAAAATTTTATAGGAGCGAATGATCTCCAAGATTTTGGAGATTCAGATGATGATGTCATGAACTTTGGTGATGACTACACACAACCATATCTGACTAGAGAAGATTATGAAAAATCTCTAAATACTCAACAATCGTCGGTTAAGGGTGAAGAAAGAGATCATACTGACCATTGTAGCTCTCAAGAAGAAACTGAAATGATAATGGCCAAGGTCCAACCTAAGTATAACTTGAGATCTAAGAGTAAGCCCATTTCAGCTACTCAACCTAAGAAAACTATCCCAAGAGGTCAAACTTATGAGCCTACTCTGGAAGAAACCCTGTTACCTAACAGCAAAGCGAAAGTAGTAAACACACAAGAACCCAAAGTGGGAAAAGTTGAGACCCAAACACAAGGAAACAAAACAGCTAATACAATTACACCTTCAACCAAGATCATGAGTAATAAAGAGGTCCAGGCAAATAAGTCGGAAAGGAAGGATTTGGAAGTCACAACTAGAGAAACAGACAAGGTGAGAGGAGTTTTTAGTTTCAAAAATGAGATAAATAAAATTAAGATACCAATTCCTCTGGTAGAGTTAGCAAAAAACCTAGTTTATCGAAAGCAGATTACCAAAGTGATAGGTGTCTCAGAGCTAGAAAGCCAATCTGACATTTTAAAACTGGAAGATGATAAACCCAACATCACTTTTGGTCCACATTTTGAAGGGTCCAAAGATACTGTTGCTCCCTTTTATATCACCTTAAATGTATACGATCAACTGCTACATAATTGCATTCTAGACTCCGAAGCCTCCCATAACGTGATGCCTAAAATTATTATGGACAAATTAGGTCTATAGATCACCAAAATTTATGGATATCTTTACTCTTTTGACTTGTGAAGAATTAAGTGTATGGGAATGATAAAGGATTTAGTAGTCACCCTGGGACAGGTCCCAGTTAAGAGTATCTTGATGGATGTGGTTATTGCTGATATTCCCCCCAAGTATGGATTACTATTGTCTAGGTCATGGGGAGCCAAGTTGGGGGGTTATCTTCAACTATATATGACGTTCACCACAATTCCTGTGTTTGGTGGATAGTTTACTTGGTTGTACTGGGAGACGAGGTTAGCATATATAGTAATCAACCCTCAAAATCTGAACAATTTCCCTATTTACATTGCAGATAAAGATTTAGGAAATTGTATCTTATCTTTTGACGACGGTTTATATGGTTGCACAGAGGAAAACGATATAGAGCATGAAGATTCAGGTTACATGACCGAGGATATGTGTAGTATCGGTATCTGGAAAATGTTTTTTGAGGGTGCCTCATCTTGCGAAGGGGCTGGTGCAGGAGTGATTTTTGTGGCTCCTGAAGAAAAGTTTGTTGTTCCTTTTTCTTACAGACTGCAATGGGATATAGATTACACTAAAAATGTATGTGAATACGAAGCTTTGGTCCTAGGAATAGAGGCTACCAGGAAGCTAAAAATAAATAACCTAGAGGTATACGGAGATGTGGAGTTAATAGTCAAACAAGTAAATCGTCAGTACCAAGCCAAGCATCCTAGATTAAGATCATACATGAATTGTGCCTGGGATTTGATAGAAAAAAAATTCTCATCTGTAAATGTCCACTTCATCCCACGCACATAAATATTACATGCTGATGCATTAGCTAAAGCAGCTTCGAATTTCACTCCTCCTACAACCTTTAAATTGAAGTATCACATAGAGATAAGACATAGACCATCTATACCAGATAATATCTGGCACTGGCAGGTTTTTGAGGATGATGAACAAATTAAGAAGTTTCTTGAAGCAGTAGGTGAATTTACTAAAACTCACGTAGATCAAGAAAATCAGAATGACCAGATATGGATCATGCAAGAAGGGGAGGACCCTCAATCTTTCCAAGACAAAATCGCAAATCATCGTATGCTGGTCCTAAAAAATAACCAGATTTCGAAGGGACTAATCCCTCTGGAAAGATTGTTTGATCAAAACGACATACCTATAAAATCCACCTTACAACCCTAACCAGAAGAGGTTGAGGACTGTGACATAGGAACCAAAGAAGAATCCAGGATGGTTAAAATATCTAAACTCCTCCCCCCT
Organism: Picea mariana; assembly: GCA_032191745.1. NCBI lineage: Eukaryota > Viridiplantae > Streptophyta > Pinopsida > Pinales > Pinaceae > Picea > Picea mariana. The sequence continues at coordinate 7,299 of JASDQU011377167.1, forward strand.
GAAATAAAGGACAAATATAAGGACCTACTTTGACAATTTAAAGACATTTTCGCCTGGTTTTACGACGAGTTAAGAAACTACGACACTGTCGTGATCGAACACAAGATACCTTTAAAGCCTGGAGTCAAACCTTTTAGAAAAAATCTTAGGCAGATCAGCCCCATTTTATTGCCTATGGTCAAGAGAGAAGTGAAGAAACTTTTGGAGGCAAAAATTATAGTAACTCTGAGATATTCTGACTCGGTGGAAAATTTGGTCCCAGTCAGAAAAAATAGTGGAGAAATTAGACTGTGACTGTGTGTGGATTTCAGAAATTTAAATAAGTCCTCTCTTAAAGACAGCTATCTGCTACCTAAAATGGATCATGTGCTAGAAAGGGTAGTTGGGGAAAATAGAATGTCTATGATTGATGGTTTCTCTGGATATAATCAAATTGCCATGAATGAACAAGATAAAGAAAAAACAACTTTTACTACCCCTTGGGGTACGTTCATGTATGATAAAATGCGTTTCCATTTGATGAATGCAGGAGCCATGTTCCAACGTGCTATGGACATCGATTTCATTAGAGATAGGGATAAGTTTGTAGTCATCTATCTCGATGATTTAACAATTTTCTCCAAATCCGACGAAAAGCATATGGTACATCTTAAACAAACATTCGAAAAATGTCGCAGGTTTGGTCTATCCTTAAACCCCAAGAAATCACACTTCGGCATGCAAGAGGGTAATTATTGGGTCATATTGTATCTAAGGATGGAATTAAGATTTATCCTAAGAGGGTTGAAGCAATAGACACTATAAACATTCCTGGAAATGTAAAAGAAATTCAATCCTTCGTAGGAAAAATAAAATTTTTACGAAGATTTATCCCAAATTTTGATGAAATTGTAAAATTGATCATAGATATGTTGAAAAAGAGTAGTGAAGTAAAGTGGAAAATAGAGGCCAAAGCATCGTTCGCACACATTAAGAAAGTCATAGCTGAGGCACATGTATTGGCAAGTCCCGATTATCTGAAAGACTTTCTTATTTTCTCATTTTCCTCTGAACACACGATTGTCATGGTGCTCCTCCAAAAGAACGAAGAGGGTTTCAAACAGTCGATCGCCTTTTTTAGCAAGAGCCTCAAAGACGTAGAACTTAAATACGACATATTAGAAAAATAGGCATACGCCATGGTAAAAGCACTGAAGGCATTTAGAACATATGTATTACATTCCAAGATCATTGTGTACGTACCGACCAGTTCTGTGAAAGATATTTTGGTACTACCAGACATTGATGGGAAAAGAGGATGATTGCTGGCTAAGATTCAAGAATTTGACCTAGAAATCAAACCTACTAAATTGATAAAAGGACAAGGCCTGGCCAAACTTTTGGCTGAATCAAATCTCATAGATCTGGATATAAACTGCATATAGGGATATGAGGAAAATATGAACGTAAACGAGCTTGATGAACCAACAAGTGCAATTAAGATCGAGGAAAAGTTTGTATCATCATAATGGTACAGAAACATAGTACCCTACCTACTGACTCTAAAATTCCCGAGTGAACTATCACCATCAAAAGCCAAGACTTTAAAGCTTCATCCAGTTAAGTATTGTATCGCTGAAAATCAACTATATTGGAAAGACCCTCTCATTTTCTTGTTAGTTTGCTTAGTCGAAAAAGAAACAAAAAGGGTTATAAGTGAATTTCACGAAGGAGTTTGTGGAGGACATCACACTTGGAGGGCCATAGCTTACAAAATTCTGAGGGTTGGGTATTACTGGCCAAAACTCTTTTCAAACGTTAACGCCAAGGTCCGAGCCTGTAACCCTTGTTATCTATTTACAGGTAAATATAAACTCTCGGCGCTACCTTTAGTTTCAGTCAAAACTGAATCCCCTTTTCAATAATGGGGGCTAGATTTTATAGGAGAGATTAATCCACATTCTAGCACCCAACACAAGTGGATTTTAACTTCCACATACTACTTTACCAAATGGGTGGAAGCTATTCCAACTAAAAGGGCAACTGAATCGATGGTAATAGATTTCCTAGAAGACAATATCTTGTCAAGATTTGGCTTCCCTTGAAAGATAGTCATGGATAATTCCCAGGATTTCAAATCTATGGCTATGATCAGCTTCTACCAAAAGTATCATATCGTTTTTGGCCATTATATAGCATACTACTCCCAAGGAAATTTATTGGCTGAGTCGTCTAACAAGAGCCTAATCAATATAATTAAAAAAGTGTTGGATGAAAACAAAAAGTCTTGGCATGTACATTTAAAGTACGCTTTGTAAGAAAATCGCATAGGCACTAAAAAGTCTATCAGCATGTCTCATTTTCATACGGTATATGGGATAGATGTGGTGTTACCTATAAATTTAGCACTCCCCATGACGAAATTATGTCAAGATTAGAAAGAAGAACCAAATCACGTCACCAGGAGGATAAATCAACTAATCAAGGTTCAACAACATAGGGTCGAAATGGATGAAAGGTTGCAGAAGTATCAAGACGACATGAAGACATTATTCGATCGTAGGGCGAAGGACAGAGATTTCCTCCCAGGTGATTTAGCATTAAGGTGGGATGTAAGGAGGGAAGAAGCAGCGAAACATGGTAAATTCAATCACCTCTGGTATGGGCCATTCAGAGTCTCGGCTCTCGAAGGAAAAAATTCTTTCCTACTGGAAAATCTAGACGGTGAAATCCTCAACACACCTGTCAACAGGCGTTATTTGAAGCATTATATGACATAAACAGTCGCCAAAATAAATGAATAAATAAAAAAAAATTTCATTTAATTTTAGATTTATATATTCATATATATAAGTTTTACTTATGTATATATTTTTTTCATTTCGCTTTGTTTTTCTGATTTTCTTTCATGAATTTTCGACCCCTTTCAGATAGCCTCGATAACATTCATATTTTCCTTTTATAGGATTTCAGCTGCAAACAAAACAAGCAGAAGAAGTAAACCGAATGTTGGGTGTCAGAAATAAATTGGCTTAAACAGGTGATACCAAAGATTTTTTATATTTTGCAAAGAAAATGAAACGATAAGGTAAAGGTGAGATTTCCTAAAACACTTGTCCTGAAGGGCTATCAAATAAAAGCAAGATAACCTCATTCAGACAGCAACATCATCTAAACTAATAAATAACAGAATATTTCCATGTTTAAACGTTTACGAAAGAATAAGACAAAATAAACAAGTTACTCAAATTAAAGCAGTCAGTCAAAGTAAAGCGCCCCCGAAAATGATTTTGAAGAGTTAGTTTTGATTTTTTGACCTCTTCTTTTCAGTCCATAAATCTCTATCAGTCACCCTTTTCTTTTTTCGGGTTTACCCTTTAAAAAGTCAGCATCTTTCCATTTTTTGCATACATAGGGAGAAGAGATTATGTTTCAACCTCGAGAGATTCAAAGAAGATTGTGGAAAGAAAGTGGGTCTTCATAACTCCTTGGTCCCTTGCTAAACAAAGTGACGCTTAAAGTGATCCTGATTTTCCTAGGTTTTCCAACAGTTTCGGAGGATTGAATCTTGCTCAAATAGAATACCCCAAAAAAATTATTTTCCCTTTCTTCCTGTGAACGAAGGTGTTGTGAAAGTTTAGGGAAGGTTGGTACTGAGTAATCAAAGTAAGTTGACAGACCTATAATGAAAAATATTACATAGATATCAGCCCTGATACAAACTGATTGCCCCCATATTCGCGCTCTAAAAAATGCAAGGTATAAGAGAGACGATGAAATGAAATTCAGAAATGATTGCCCTCGTCTCAACATTTAAATGCATAAAATATATTCCGAAGTGGTGAAAAGAAATTCAGTAAAAGGGGCCAGATAACTTCACCGGGGTAATGAATAGGCTCGCTGGAAGTGAAGCAATATCTGAGATATCTGTAAGGCTATTATACATGAATATCACTCTACTCTGGTAACCAATTCTTTTTAAAACCTGATCTACATCCCATGTTCAAATAGGGCTTCCTAATTAAAAACATATAATCTTCTTCTTTTGATTCAAGCCGATAGCCACAAGATCTGTTGGGTCTCCTAGAACTGTTTTGATTGTCTTAAGGCAGACCTGAATTCAGTAATGGGAAGGAGAAAGTCATGAAAGGGACTACAACTAAGTTTAAAAAGTATCTGAGTTTTGAAAAAAAATTCAAAGGTAAAAAACGAAGTCCCTTTCCCCTTTGGTATCCCATTCTCAAGAAATTTTTCGCTAGAATAAAGTCATTGACTCAATTTACCTAATATCAGCACGTGGTCTACTGTTCTTCCCATCTTATAGGAAAACGGGATCCCTAGCTTGAGCCTATGTTGGAGCCGCCTTTGTTTTTTAGCCCATTTTGAATTTCATATCTTAATGCTCGAAATCGAAAGATGGTTTTCATATTTTCCTTCATTTGTTCCAAAATCTATGAAGTGTCATCACGTGAACGAAGACGGTTATCATACTCTCAAGGTGAGTTATACTTTTTGTTCAAATGATTCTCTCCTTTTTTTTACCTCGGGATTTCATATGTCGGATGTTATAGATCACATAGTTCACAAGTACCGAAGAGTGAAATGGAGAAATCACTTTTAATTTTTACCCAAGTCAATAGAGAAAGTAAATTTTTTTTAAATTATGGTTAAGCATCATCGGGGTTTTGTGTCTCAGCATTTACTAACTCCAAAAGTTTTACTGTCATAATCCCGATAGCCGAAACCACGAGATTCTTGTTTTAATAACCCACGTTAATGTTAAAGGTAAAAAGCTTAGCCGCGGTTAAGCTCTGTCAGGAATTCGCAACTTGGCATATTTTCCTTTAAAAGATACACTGTCAAAGCCATGAGTCGCAAAGTCACGATAAAGATAGGAACGCAATTAATTCAACACTTAATCCGGTTTTATCCCCTATTTTAACTAACACATATCATCGCAATCTCGCGATTTCGCAACTCGACATACAAACTTCCTGGAAGTTATACCTTCTAAGATCTGAGTCACGAAGTTACCATCTCACAATTTCGCAACTTGGCATACAAACATCCTAGAAGCTATAGTCGCGAAGTCGCGATCTCACGATTTCACAACTTGGCATACGAACTTCCCAGAAGCTATACCTTCGAAGCTTCGAGTCGCTAAGTTGCGATATAAATAATCATGTAATTAATTAAGTGCCTAATCATAATTACATTTTTTATTAACCCAAGATAATCATCACAATCTCTGGTTTTAGAGGTTCAAAGGGTTAAAGCGAAAACTCCCAATGTAGCGAGTACCGAAAGATTAATTAACGTCGATAAAACCTGATTAATTGAGCTAAGCTAGTATTTCTCGTGATTTTATGCATGCACAGTCTACGAGGTAGTATTAATTTTTCCTTGAGCCAACTGGCATTTTGAATTGCCAAAAATATATGGCATTAATTAGAAACAAGGCGAATCGACAAGTAAGGATTGGGTTTTTATTGCTAAATTTATATTTAAGCATGATTTGACCATTATGTTCTTGAAAAGTACCGAGTTTTAAATGGTTGAATATTTAGAGTTTTTATTTGTTATCACAAATTCATTTCTATATTACACAGAACAAACTTTTCTCAACGAACTAATTTCTGTATGTATACATATTTCTATCGCAGAAGAGCTAAAGCAGGATCCCCTGCCATGGCCCCGCGCAAAGCATCTAAAGACAACATTGAGGTTTCGAGACAAGGTTCAGACAACGTCGCTGATACTTCACCTCGAAGTGTTGACTTTGTCAGGACCTGGTCATTTGTTTCTGATGTTCTACAGTACAAATTGGTAGATTATTCTGATGATTCCAGTGACAATGAAAAAGACGACCTGAACACCAAATATAAGATTGTCGTCCAATCTGGAATGCATAAAGTAGCAACCAAGCCATGACTGCTCCCATACTATGATATGGTCCGGTGGGCATTAGACCATGTGGACATACCAACCAAAACCATAATCAATGAACATAAAGTCACTATTGGGACTTTCAGACCCGAACAACTACAGGCTATGTACAAGTTTCCTACCATGTTGGACCTTACATACGATGCCAAATTATTGGAGAACTTCAAAGAGAAGGAATGTGTGCAATATGACAATACTATGTCCAGTTTAATCAGAGATTGGGTTTCACACCCTGCGAAGTTCAGGGCAGACAATAATGGTATATATTCAATAGCTTCCTTGGAACCACAATTCAAATATGTAGCTATGATGACCTGCATACTATACGGGAGAGAGGACACCACACATTTTTTTCTTCAGTGGGTGCCTCTAATACATTCAGTTGTCAAAGGTTGTTCCTTCAACTGGGCTAAAATGTTGTCTGATAGCTTGACCAATCGAGTTATAGAGTATCGGGTGCAGAGGGAGAGCATAAAGATTACTTCATTCTTTATGTCCGCATACATTATGGACGTCATGTGTTTTATAATGCCCTTTCCTTTAATGAGCTGGAGTTGGACTCCATAAGAGGTCGAGCCCATCCATGTCTACCATTCAAAAATGTGGTAAAACAAAGCAGCAGATTTTTTGTATGAAATCTTTAACTTGGTAATGGTACCACTGCATGTCACTATTTTCGGCCACCCGCCACCCAGGATCTTGGACAGTATAGCAACAAATCTGAGCAATATAGATGACTGGTATGTAGAATCATAATTCTCATATCTCAGGTCTTTTGAGGCTTCTGTTCCCCCGCATGCATTACCATTATTCAAAACCGACAAGCTGGCTTGTCGTGAGGTTGCTAGGAAAATTGTAATCGGTGGCATAAGCAAGGAGTTTAAGGGATATTCAGAGAATATATGACCACCTTTTCCTTTTCATTTAAATTCATATTCTTTGTTATATTTTGGGCATGCTAAAGCTGAGGTAGCAACCCTAGAAGACCTAAAATTGGTTCATATTGAATTCAAGAAGCATGATTCGCAAAGGGTCGTAAGTAATCACTTGGCCAGTTGTGGACTCAAAAGGTTCGAACATGAGAATTCTCCCTCGGATGATTTTTTTCGAGGTGTGAGATCTTATGCCAAGATTTTGGCTCGGATACAAGCCCTGGCACCCAAAGAGAGGGTCGATGTTCTAAAATTCCAAGAACATTGACACAGTTGTCTTCCCGCAGTATTGTGGGGTGAGAATCCAAGTACAACAGAGGTGAAAAAAAAAGAAGTCGAAGGCTCCAAAGATGCGGCACCCAGCGACGAAAAACACCAGGACAAGGAAGAGCAAACTAGGAGTCCGAAAACAGAGATAAAGACTCCCAAGCCACCAAAAAAACAAGCTCTAGTCACTACTCTAGGACAGCCAGCTAAGAAAATCGGAGATCGCATCGCCTCCATTACTCCCTTGCAGTCAACTCAGGGAACCATAGACGCAGGGTGGATTTTAAATGAATAATTGAGACCTATAAGGGTGGAAGAGCTCCCTCCAAATGAGTTATTTTTCGATAAGAAGAGAAAGGTTGTGGTAAAAAGAGAATTCTATCAGGAAGAAGGATCAACAACTAAGAAGTTCAAGGTGTTGACCGATGGAAAAGACAAGAAGAAAGAAGATTTTGCTACAGAAATAGCCGGGACATTAGGGTCATATGCCACAGCAAACCAATTTTCAGTTGGGGTTTTGAAAAATCAACTAAAGATAAAAAAATTGCCCCATCAAAACCTTAGAAGCTAAACTAGCCACAGCAGAGGAGGTTGTCAAGGACCAGGCAAGTGCAGGAATAGAACAAGCACGGCTGGCTGATAAAAAGGAGATAGATCTGTTCAAAACTAACCTCAAACAAGTAGAGATGGTAATTCAGAATGGTCAGATACAAGTGAACCAGCAAAAAGACTTGATTGAGCAGCTACAGGCTAGAGTGGAAATAGCCGAAAGTAAAGTTATAGATATCAGGATGTCCTAGTCCCAGGCAATGGAGATTTGGAGCAGGGTTTCTGCAGCCCAGTGAAGTTTACTCGCCAAGGTAGAGATAATTCGAGACAACTGCTTACTCGTTGATGAAGTATTGGAAAATTTATCTGTCAGAGAAAGAGAAGATGCAGCAGCTCGGGTCGCATTTCAAGAGGCTATAATAGCTACAAACAATAGGGAATCGAAAAGTACTCCCAGGTTTTCCATTTTGAAGCAGACCAGAGGAAATATTTTATTGAAAGAATGGGAACACGGTATAGAAGAAGGTAAACTGCAAGACAAGAAGGTAATGAAATCCCTTGAAGAGGCAATTGGTTCTATAGATGGTAATCTGTTAAGTATTGATAGCGAAGGCAATGCTAAGACATTGAGTCAAATGAATATAGCGAAAATATCGCTGGATATAAACAAAAAAGAAGAAAGAGATTCGACCGAAATCTCACAAGTAACTATGGAAGACATAGTTCAAATAGATAAATGTATGATTAAACCAAGTGTGCAATTATGCACTATTGACATCATAGACCGACAGATGGAAGAAAGGTTGTCGCAATTAGCTCGAGATTGTCACTCTTTTGAGGCCAATTGTCAAGCGGAATTGTCAAGGTTGATATCTCGGCTAGTGGAAAGATGTGTCACTTGTACCGAGCATGCGAGAGGGCAAGCTTCTGGTACCAAATAAAGACAAAGATAAGGAAATGAAACGATTGATCTCCTTCTTGTTGTAACTGAAAATCCTAGAACGATTGAGATTCCATCATATGTAATTTGTATAAATATACAATAGAAGGAAGGAACAAAGGCTGCACCTTTTTGTGTCGATTGTAATAGAGGTTTTCTATTTTGAGAGTTAACCTAAAGAAAATCCGAAGATTCTCAATTCCGTCACCACTGTTTTATGAGTTTGTTTCCTTGTATCTCATATTTCATTTCATTTCATATTTGTATCTGATGAATGCTTCGCTATAATTTAGTACAACCTCTACTATAGTGAATGAATTCTAGTTTTCTATATTGTTTACTATTTTTCCTCTGTACCAGCTATCAACGGGTATAAGACCAGTCAACACTTTAGAATTTTATATATATTTTATGCTTCATCGGGTTATTTCTTTACCTTTTTCTTCTTTTGTTTATAAGTGAGATTCTCCGTTGATAGGAGCCTTACATGATAGATAGCTTAATGTTTTCTCCCACCTCATACATCTTTATTAAAATATAACTCAGTTACGGGAAAGGGCCTTTGGTTTGCACCCTATTTTCACTCCTGGAACTGTAAACTCTCTTTTATACGACCGAAATTGAGACAACACCTAATTTTCCCCAAGTTTTTCTTATCTTTCTATTCCTATATGACTGTCCCTGTAACAAGATAGCCTAATATCGAACTCGGACTATCAGATCAAACACATATTGCCTTAAATCTTTTTGATACTATTCTTAAAATAGCCACTACCCGGGTTGAGGTCGAACGTTCATGGGTAGCAATTGAAAGAGATATAGACATCCAGGAATATTTGGAAGCTAGACAACCCCAATTTAGAAATCAGCCCTAGTTTCCCTTACCGAAGGTTGACGTTTCTTCCTTCTCTACCCTTACTCACTTTCAGATTCCTAGACACTATACTTCTAAGCCTTAAGTACAGACTCTGGA
>JASDQU011377168.1:24295-46342 GCA_032191745.1 Picea mariana
TCTGTAACTCCTGTTGGACCAAAGGAGCTAACTTGGGGTTTATTTGCCTTAGTTTCTGTCTAAAGGGCTTAGTTTCTTCCTTAAGAGGAATCACATGCTGAATCACATCTTCCCTATAGACCTTAAGTTCATCATAGCTGAAAGCCAAAACATCCCTATATTCCTTCAATAACTTAACAATTTCAACTCTTTCTTCTATAGGGGTAGTTTTGCCAATCTTTACCATCCTAGGTTCTTCATTAGTTCCAATGTTAACCTCTAGGTGATCACACAATTCTTTCTTTGATCCTTCCCTTTGTTTGTGACCATCTAGTTTATCAAAGTCCCTTTCTAAGGACACAACTCGCCTAGGGGGTGTTCTAACATTATCCACATTTCCAGTATAGTTACACCCTTCATTTATTGTGCTGATGCCAAAATCAGAAAATTCATGCATGTGAGTCAAAAACTTTATAACCTGTTTGTCATCATCAAAAACTTGCCAATGGTTTATGTTGTCTGGAACTGAGGGTCTGAAAATCACTTCTACTGAAATATTCTCATCAATCAAACTATCTGAGACTGTAAGTGTTGAAGCTGCCACTGCCAATTCATCTGCCTTTGAATTCTGTTCTCTAGGAATAACAATAAGGTTTAAAGCATCAAAGTCATCCATCATAGCCAAAATTGTATTCCTATAACCTTTAAGTCTTTCAGACTTGCATGCAAATTTATTCTTTAGTTGTTGAATCACCAAGTCTGAATCCCCTTTGATATTTAGGCACTTAACACCCCTATCTTTGCAAAGTTCTAAACCAAGGAGTAAAGCCTCATACTCAGCCACATTATTAGTTGCATCAAACTTCAATCTGTAAGCAAACTTAGACACTTTACCATTTGGAGCTTGAAGAACAATCCCAGCACCTTTTCCCAATCTAGAGAAAGCACCATCAAAATGCATATACCATACTTTATCTAACTCATTATCTTTAACTTTATCTTCTAGGGGCACAATTGAGTTAGACAAAATGGCATAATTACCAAGACCCTCCTCATCATAAGCTAATTGGGGCTCTTGGGGTCTTTCACATGATCCTTCCTATAAGCTTCCCTATCCAATCTGAAAGTACCTCCACTAGGAGTGGGGATGGTGGCATAAGATAAATCCATTTGTATATTACCACCCAAATCTGCAGCTGATTTTCTGTTAATCAACATCCCCCATAGATCAGGAACATCAATCACCACAATATCCATTTCAATCATAATATCTGGAAATGCCTTTAAGTAAACTTGCAAGCCCTTAATCAATCCAAAAACTTCATATGGAGGAGGCAACTGAAGACAACTGAAGACAAAGTGGTAAGCATTGAAGACCATCTAGTTTTGAGGGATTTTGAAGATTTTTTTAGAGAAATTTCGGGACTACCACCAAAAAGAGACATTGATTTCTCTATTGATTTGGTGCCAGGAGTTTCCCTAGTGTCTAAGACACCTTACAAAATGAGCACACTAGAACTAAAAGGGTTGCAAATGCAACTTGAAGAACTTTTGAAGAAGGGGTATATATGCCCAAGTATGTCACCTTGGGGAGTTTCGGTTTTTTTTGTGAAGAAGAAGGATGGAACCTTAAGGTTGTGTATTGATTTCATGAATCTTAATAAGGTTACCATAAAAATTGAGTATCCGTTGTCAAGAATTGATGATTTGTTTGACCAGCTGAAAGGTGCAAGAACATTTTCGAAGATTGACTTGAGATCAAAATATCATCAAGTAAGGATAAAGGAAGAAGATATCAACAAGACAACATTCAGAACAAGATATGGGCATTATGAATTCACGGTAGTGCCATTTGGGCTATCAAATTCCCCAACAATTTTTATGCGCCTAATGAATGGAGTGTTCAGGGAGTACCTGGACAAGTTTGTGATTGCGTTCTTAGATGATATCTTTGTCTATTCTAAATAAGAAGAGGAACATGAACAACATTTAAGAATGGTGTTGCAAGTTTTAAGAGAGCATAAATTGTATGCTAAGCTAAGTGCATCTTTTACCAAAAGAGATTCACTACTTGGGGCATATAATTTCAGCAACAGGGATAGAAGTTGATCCTGAGAAGATAGAGACCATTAGAGGATGGATAGCGCTAAAGAATGTGACATAGGTTAGATCATTCACGGGTCTTGCTGGTTATTACCGAAGATTCATAAAAGGGTTCTCAAGGATTGCAAGTCCAATCACTTCTTTGCAAAAGAAGGGAGTGAAATTTGAATGAGCTTCCAAGTGTGAAGAGAGTTTTCAATAGTTGAAGGAAATATTGACAAATGCACCAATATTGAATATTGCAGATCCAAATGAAGATTTTGTTGTGTGCACCGATGCATGCAAGGAAGGACTAGATGAAGTTCTCAGTCAAAGGGACCATGTGGTATGCTACGAGTCCAAAATATTAAAAGAGCATGAGAGGAATTATGCTACACATGACTTGAAGTTAGCATCGATTGTACATGCATTAAAAATGTGGAGGCATTACCTTATGGGTAAGAAATTCGAGCTAAGAACAGATCATTTTGGTCTGAAACATTTGTTTGGACACCCAACACTAAATGCTAGACAAACTAGATGACTGAAATTTCTGAGTGAATACGACTTTGAAATTAAGCATATAAAAGACAAAGAAAATCAAGTAGTTGATGCACTCAGCAGGAGAGCTCATGAAGTGCATGTGACAACCATCAGCGTGTACAAGAAAAATTAGAAAGATCAAATTATTGCACTAGCAAATTCAGATCAACAATATGTGAAAATAAAAGAAACATTACAATAAGGTAATTTTCAACAGAAATTTATTTTTTATGAGCTGAAAGAAGATGAAATTCTCATGTACAAGGGAAAAGTATATGTGTTGAACTCCAATGAGATGAAAAATGCAGTTCTGAAAGAAATGCACAATGTGCCTTATGTCGGGCACCCAGGATATCATAAGACAATTACAGTTGTGAGAAGCCAATACTTTTGGCTGGGAATGAAGAAAGAAGTGGCTAATTACATAGTTAGATGTCTAGAATGCCAAAAAGTGAAGACTAAGCATAAACAACGAAAATGTTTGCTACAACGATTGTCCATTCCAGAATGGAAGTGGAAAGTTATCACGATCGATTTTATTACTAAGCTTCCCAGAACAGTGAAGCAACATGATTCCATCATGGTGGTGGTGGATAAATTGACTAAAACAACACATTTTATTCTAGTGAAGACTACACACAAGGCAACAAATATGGAAGATATCTACACGAAAGAAGTTGATTGGCTACTTGGAGTACCTAAGGCAATAGTTTCAGATAGAGATCCAAAGTACACATCCAATTTTTGGAAAGGTTTGTTCAAGGGTTTTGGAACAAATTTGAATCTCAGTACAGTGTATCATCCAGAGTTAGATGGGAAAACAAAAAGGACTAACAAGATAATTGAGGACATGCTTAGAATGTATGTAATTGATCAACCATCAAAGTGAGAAGATTATATTCATTTAGTTGAAACTTCCTACCATAATGGGTATCAAGCCTCATTGAAAATGAGTCCATTTGAAGCATTGTATGGCAGAAAATGTAACACTTTAGTGTGTTGATATTATGGTAGTTGCGGGAGGTATTAACCTCTTCATGTAGCCTTTGACGAGTCAAGAATATTCTCATAAGCAATAGAAACCCTAGAAGATTAGGAAATAATCTTAGAAGACAAGTCGGTACAAGATAATAATTTAAATAAATTATTATCCTTCAGAAGTAGAAGTCAGCCCAGTCAGGTCACTTGGAGGACTATAAATAAGAGGGCGCTAGAGCTCATTTGATACTCTCACTCTCACAACTGCATAAGAACAAGTGGTGTGCATGACTGGAGGAGAGCTGCAACTACTGTAGTGGTGACTTAGTTTGGTTATGGTTGGACTTTTTGCTTGGTTATGGTTTGGACTTTCTGCTTGGTACGCTAGCTCTAGAGAGAAGTATGCTACCTTGGTTGGCTATTGGTTCTAGGGTTTGCTTCCAGAATTATTTTGTCTGTCAAGGTTAAGGTGCTTAGGGGTGGCATTTGTGCCTATGGTTGGGTGACAATATTGAGATATTGTCTACAGTGAAACAAACACACCTATTATTTTAACAGGTTATGGGCCCACACTATCTTCGAACAGTCTAACCACTTGAAGGTAGATTGGGAGGATTTGTTCAGTTGCAGTTGCAGTCAAAGTTTCATTGTAGCAACGAAACCCTAACCCTTGTGTTGAGACACCTTAAGTGAAGCACTTGATCTAATTTCTGGATAACCTAGTGGGCCTTAGCCTAGCGCACCTCCTGTTACTCTCAGCAAGCCAAGACATCAAGTTTGAAATTTTGGTCAAATTCAACATTTGACAAAGTCAAAGACAAAGGTTGACCAAGTCAAAGCAATCATGACTTACTCTATGAAGTCAGAAAACAAGTTAGAAGAGGTTTCTAACTTCATAGCATGGAAGACAAGGATTGACCTCATCCTTGCCAAAAATAAAGTGTTGGATATCGTGAAAGGAAAGATCATGGAACCACAATTTGACGTAGGAAAAGAGAAGGAACCTCAGAACATGGCAGTCATGAAGACAAAAGACCTAGCATGAAGAAAGTGTATGTTGTGCCCATAAGAGATCTACTAAAAGGAACATCATGAGGTTTACCAATCCTCTAGCAGCGAAACCTTTGGTCAAACAAAGTTATTCTAAGGTTTACCGTCATAGTTGGGTAACAAAGGTATGTACCCATACATGTTCTTTTAATTTGTATCATTGACATGCGTGTGTTTTCAAGGAATGTACAAGGGATCTTGTCCAAGGAAGTGAGCTTGGATTCGGTATATTCAGAAGATCAACACACTCTCCAAGTTTGACTTGATATATCTCTGGTTGTCAAAGTAATAAGCTAACTTTAGTCAAGATCTTATAAGGTTGAGATCGTATTCTCTAACCCAGTTTTATGTCAAGAAAGCATATTGTCTTGGATCTTTATTTTGCTTCTTGTCTTGTTCCGGGCAGGTACCATTGTGAAATATGTTGACAAACCTTTGATGAACAATCTTTGTGGAGGCCGTCATAGAAGAAGTTTATAAGGATGACACAATGCTTGCAACAAATGCTAGTTGGGTAGAAACCAGAACAAGCTTGTGACACTTTGCAGAAAGTAAAGAGAGGTGCAACAGACGAAATCATGGACTCTCTCAGATAGAGGGAATTGATTGCAAAATTCCATAAGCATGCAGTCTTAGAATAAAAACAAGGAAGTTCTAGATATTGCTCATTCAGGCATGAAGTCGAGATTAGGAGGGAGCTAATCCCCAATGATATGGTACATTGAAGAATCTGTGAAGACTTATAAATGGAAGCTTTGATAGATACAAGGCGAGATTCGGGGCTAGAGGGTTCTCCCAGAAGGAGGGACAAGACTATGATGACAATTTGTTCTAGTAACTAGATATACCTCTACTCGAGCCATTATATCTCTCGCAGTATTCATGGGTTAGAGTTTACATCAGATGGATGTAAAGATTATTCTTCTCAACAAAGTAATTGAAGAAGAAGCATATGTAGAGAAACCTCAAGGTTTTGAGGTATATCAGAAAGAGATCCATGAATACATATGGAAGAATACCTTGTATGAATTCAAGCAACTTGGTGTAGAGCCTCTCATGAACAATATAAGCGTGGTGAAAACTTCCTATGACAGAGGAAGTGTATCGAAATAGTCCTTCATAAGTCCGGGATAATGGATTGCAAATCCATGGAAAACTCCCATGATGACAGATATGAAGAAGTTGAGACTTTGATCTAGTAGACCCATCCCTATATCGACAATTGAATGGCTCGTTGATGTATTTGGAGAATACTCAGTCGGATATTTGCTTTGATGTAGAAATAGTTCCAGGTGGAACCTAGCCACGAGAATTGAATAATTGCAAAGCATGCCTTGAAATATCTTCGTGGGACGTTTGAGTTATGATATACAACTACATGGATTTATCTATTTAGATTGGGTAGGGAGTGCAGATGAAAAAAGAAGTGCTTCTTGGATATGTTTCAGTTTGAGCTTTTCCATGATATTATGGGCTAGAAGGAAACAAAAGTTTGTTGCACTCAGCACTGCAGAAGCAGAGTATATTGCAATTTGTGATGCTTGTATGAAAGCAATATGGATCCATAAGATGGTTTCTAGATTGTTTGATCAAGTGATGGATTCGACCGTGATATATTGTGATAATAAGAGTTGTGTGAAGCTTTTAGAGAACCTGGTGTTCCATGACAGGCCAAAGCACATTGAGATCAAGTATTATTTTCTCCGTGATAGAGTCAAGAGGGGAGAATTGGTTCTCTAGTATATCTCCACAAATGAGCAGATAATAGAGTCTCTGTCCAAGATGAAAATTTTGCATACATAAGGGACAAGATGCGACTCATGGAGATGAATTTCTTATTGGAAAAGGAAGTGATTACTCCTAGGTTGGGAGGAAACACTGATATGTTATTGATATATGGACAATCATTTTCTATTTTGGAAAATGGTCCAGGTTGGGCAGTCACTTTCTAGTACGGAAAGTGGTCCAAGATTTCTGACAGATAGTCATTTTCCAGTTCGGAAAATGGTCCAAAATGGACAGTCATTTTCGTAACGAAAATGGTCCGATAGATTGCTGATGTACCATAGACAATGATTCTCCTTGTGGCCAGTGTGGGGGAATGGTCTAGGACAATCATTCTTCTTGGCAGTCACTTTAAGAAGTGGTCAAGCAGAATGGTATGCCTCTCTGGGAAATCATTCTTTCGAAGTTCAAAGTTGTGAGCAGTTTCGAAGAATGGTCCGATGTAGGAGGTTGGTGCAGGGCAGTCATTTTCATAGGAAATGGTCCGGATAGTCATTCCCTAGGGCAGACTCATTCTCTTCAGGTTGCATTGTGATTAGTGCCGGAATAATGGCCCAGTTAGGTTGAATGGTCTAGGTTCAACAATCAGGGACATTCATTCCTTAGGGCAGACTCATTCTCTCCAGGTTACATTGTGAATCATGCCAGAAGAATAGCCCAGATAGGTTGAATGGTCCAGGTTCAGAAATCGAAGGACACTTATTCTTCTATGCTTGGGAAGAATAGTCCAAATATCCTATGGCTGATGTATAACTTTCTGAGGGAAGATGCTCTTCCAGATCTCACATATGTGAGTGGAAGAATGGCCCAGATGACTCAGTTTGTATCATGATATTATTTATACATGTCGATATCATATGATATGATTGTTGTAGAGACTGTATGTCTCTGGAAAATAGTTGTATGCTATTGTGGTGGATGTGATCCACTGGTAGTGACCGTGTGTCACTGGTTAGTAGTAGTGTGCTACTAGGAGTGGTTGTGTACCATTGAATAATAATTGTATACTACTATGAATAGACATAGTTGTGTTTTATTGGATGGCATTGTAGAAGCTATATGATACTATTTGATTGCCATGGAGACTACCACTAGTGTTGGAGATGATTTCCAACTAGATGGATAGTTAGTGTGCTGGTGGACAGACATTCTCCAGGTGGAGAATGGTCCAGGAAGAATAGATTACTGGTGGATAGACATTCTCTCTGTGGAGAATGGTCCAGGTTGACATATTTCTGACGTATCATGGACTAGTATTTTCCTAAGGCACAGATTGTGGCTCGATTAGGAAAATGGTCCAGGACCGATATTTTCCTGAGGTGCAGTTATTGGCCTGATCAGGTTGAACAGTCCACCCCCTAAGGACATGACGTCTTGATTAGGGTGGTTGATACAAGACCGATATTTTCTATGGTACATATGACTTGATTAGAAAATAGTTTGAGACTGACATTCCTGTAGGAATGGTCTATGTAGCCCATAGCGTGGCTTTCATCATCTGGGAGGACTGATATTATTCTAGGACGTAGGTCCAGATTAGAAGAATGATCCTTGTAGCCCATTATGGGGCTTTCAACATCTGTTGGGACAACTATTCTTCTCAGACGTATGTTTAGATTAGAGGAATGGTTCTTATATCACTCTGTTGAGTGAGTGACTTACTCAACATAATGCTCGATTACTCAGATGGAGTATGGCCTCGAGAGATGATGTAGTTGATGCTATCAGATGATACTGATAGTGATGATGTTGCACGTAAGTTGATCTATGTGGATCATCTTTTCAAATATGTTCATTTTTTTTCTCTTCAACACCCATTCACAACATCCACAGTGGCTCAAGTTTTTATGGATAATATCTTCAAACTCCATGGAATGCCTCATTCTATTGTTTATGATCATGATCCCACTTTTACCAGCAATTTTGGGAAATAATTATTCAGGCTCCAGGGAACTCAATTGCATCTCAACACATCCTATCATCCCTAGAATGATGGCCAAACAAAATTAGTCAACAAGTGTTTGGAAACATATTTAAGGTGTTTTTCTTCTGACAGACAACATCAGTGGGTTCAGTGGTTACTCCTAACTGAATGGTGGTACAACACCTCTTACCCAAGGTTCAGGAGTTTTACCACAATCTTAACGTTTGCATGACCATTCTCCGTATTCTTAAAGAAAATTTGGTAATGGCTCAAAACTGCATGAAGCAACAAGCAGATCAAGGTCGTTTTGAACATCATTTTGTTGAAGGAGACCAGATGTTTCTCTGTCTCCAACCGTACAAGCAGACTTCACTCAAAGCCCAATAGTGTCATAAATTGGCACCAAAATTTTATGGTCCTTATACTATTCTCAAACTTGTGGGGCCAGTCGTTTATCAGTTATCTTTGCCAAGTCACTCCAAGATACATCTTGTTTTTCATGTCTTATGCCTGAAAAAAGTGATTGGCACCAAATGCCACACCTAGACCAACTTACCGAAGTTGGATGAAGAAGGTTCCATTTGGTTGCAACCACAAGCCGTATTTGGCTAGCGAGAACATCGTCTCTGTCTGTGCACAATCCCAAAAGTTTTGGTTCATTGGAAGTATACTTCACCAGAAGATGCCACTTGGGAGTTGACTACCATTCTGCAACAGTTTCCTCATCTTAATCCTTGAGGTAAAGGATTTTTTTCAAGGGGAGGGCATGTTAGGAACCTAACCCCTCATGTATATAGAATAATATATTTGCCATGTAATAAAGGTCGACATTAGTTAATAAGTCCTAAATATATTTTTCATGTAATAAAGGCTGACGTTAGTTAATAAGGCGTATTTAATAAATGTGAAAAAGTCGATGTAAGAAGACCTAATAGAAGCTTCCTCTTCTAGAAATATCTTCCTCTAGAATAATCTCTAGAAGATAGAGTTAGTATAAATAAGATTAGGAGGCATGATAAAGATTTTTTAGAGAATTATTGTAATAGAGCTCTGCTCTGCTGGAGGTTTCCCCCTCGAAGAGGCAAGTGAACATTGCTTTCTTTGAATAAATGTATTATTTCTGGTGTTGCTCTTCTCAATATTTTGTTGTTCCATTGTTATCTACTAAATATTCATGGTTTTGCATATTATATTGCATTTGGTACCTTACACTATAATCATTGCATACTCACCACTTACCATTATTTTTTGGCACAATTACTAGAAGTGAGACCTACTTACTATTGGAGATGGGGTAAATCAAGTTTACATTAAGTAGCTTCTATAGTTCATCCTTCACTATTTCCCTCAAATAAGGGTTCATTCTTCTTTGGTGTTGCTTAATAGGTTGGGAATACTCCTTAATATAGATGTGATGGGTACATAGATTAGGATGAATCCCTTTCATGTCAGTGTACTCCTAAGAAAATGCACTATTGTGCTTTTGTAACATCTTTATCAGTTGATCATGTTGGGAGGTTGTTGACAAGCATGTGAATGCTCGTCAACTAGAAGGGGGAGTCTGGTCCGAGGTTGTATGGAATAACCTAATCCGTTTAAGGTGACCCACCTTGATGGGTTTAACGACCTCGTTAGCCGATAAAGGGATATAATATAAGCTACGAAAGAAAAATAACTAACTATTCAATAATAAAGACCTACTATATACGTTTATTGTTCACACATTTTATATACAAAATATACAAAATAAACATGTACAAGATTTGCGAGAAACCTTGTAAAACTAATATTGTAAAAGAGAATCAAATCTCAGGCAAAATTATAATTTGAAGAAATTGAATATACCATACTAATTCTATTTTAAATGCACTAACTAACAACTAAATCAAAACTTAACCTAATCGTCAATATGGTTGTAAATCATGATAATAATTTTAAGTCTAATGAACAAATCATTTAGACTAAATGATAAGAATTATGATTCACATTCATCAAATTAAATCAAAGAAACAAATTTACTAACCTATCCAATCTTGGAGTGAAAGAAGTCAGCTGGTTGTGTCTTCCTGTGTGAGATCTCTTCCAACAATCTGTTTGTTGAGTAAAAAAACTATGGAAAACAACTGTGGAATTGAAAAATACAAAACATCTGAAGAAAATAATTCCAACAGGGTATTGAGATTTTAATGCAAGTACAAAAAGAACAACTAATAAGATCTGATTCTTTATGAAGAAATCAAATTATTCTGCTCAAAGGAAAACAATCACATTGACATTTACAGTATAAATCACTGTATGAATATCATACAAGTAAACTTGATATGCTATAACATATGTGATAAACTTATTTACATCATAAAGAACTTTAATTATCGAGACAATAAACTATTAAATTTAAAATTAAACTAAGTGAATATAAACGCTAGTAATATCAGTGCATGGATAAACTAGACAAAAAATAAGTTTAATCAACACCATACTATTGAAAGAAGAAAATGAAGCATATCATTCCATGAAAGATATTATATTGAAACATAACAAAAATCCCTCACAGGAGTAAAACCTGAGGCAATCTGGAACAACACATTCTTCTCTAATATTCACTTGTCCATTATCCCAAAATTTTCACCATGTATTTCACTCAAAAAACAAATGAGTATTTAAACAAAATGGGGATTGACTCTCATATCCGTAGGATAGAGGTAAATATTTTAAAAATACAGAAGTTTGAATATCAAATCCTAATATGATTTTACAATAAAAACGTTTGTAACAACTTATACAAAGTTTGTTGTGACGACCAAAAATATCACCAACTATTTTGAACTTGGTTCTATTACTAATTAAAACAAACAAAACACTCGACGATTTCTAATAGCCCGACAATGTAGATTGAATCATTTTGTTCATTTAGAGACCCAAATTAAGCATTTGAAACTGAAGATGTGTGCAATTATGATCCAATAGTAATATTGACATTCATGGATTTATTTATGATAATATCCCTTGAATTTATGGGCTTTTTACTTGCCCGAGACATGCTCTGTTGTGTTTCATTCTTTAATTTCTAGTTATACCTTTCCAGTTCTCTATTTTGTCTCATTACCTGGTTGAGGTATATTTGTAAATATGGGATATCCATGTAATATATTTGAGCCCATGTTAGGTAGTCATGGAAGCACTTAGGTTCCAAATTTGGGATCGACTATTGTCAATATGTGTTCGAGGCCTTCTCTTGAACAATTTTTGCTTTTAAATAAGCCCAAATGCTTGAGAACCCTTTAAAATTTTGAAGGAAGGGAGGTAGATTTGAAACAAAGTCGTATTGAGTGTGATTGTCCTCTTCACAATCTTGATTTGTGTTTTTGGAAGAATCCTCATCTTCCATTGTTATCATTCGTATTGGACTCTCCCTTTGTTTGTGTTTGTTTCTAATCATTCTGGAAAAAATACGACTTGCCCTTTTATTGTTAAAATCAATTCCACAGATATCCTGAAACTGTCTGGTTCGTTTACCCTGTTCCTTGGGTTTTTGATCAACCTTTGGACACATGGCTTGTGTCTACTGATCAACATAATACAACGGTTGGTTCTTTAACCAGCTGAGGATTGCTTCTAGAGATTGTTTGAGAACAAACCCTTTTCTATTTTGTGTCACTCGTGGTACAAACATTACATATGCTTGGCCATCAATAGACATAAGGGAATCATCATGGAGTCAGAATTCAATATGAATCTCCTGAGGCAGAGTCTGAGGAGAGTTGGATTCCTCAGCGACCTGAGTTAAATCAATGATAGGGTCAGTATGCTGGGGCAAGAATTGATTTATTTGCAGAAAGTTTTCCCAATTGTCCCCTATGTTGGTAAGGTGATATTCAACTAAGGTACGAATGAGACCATGATGAAATAGACTTGTCTCATGGTTTTGACTCGGTCGCTGGTAAAATTTAGACATATTTTGCAAGCTCCTATGTAGATAAAAGGGTAGGTTTAAATTAAACCCTCAAAAG
Organism: Picea mariana; assembly: GCA_032191745.1. Lineage (NCBI taxonomy): Eukaryota > Viridiplantae > Streptophyta > Pinopsida > Pinales > Pinaceae > Picea > Picea mariana. Next base: position 36,647 of record JASDQU011377168.1, read on the forward strand.
GTCATGAGTAATCGAATGTGGAAACAAAAAACACAGTCGTAGCTTCCTTCATAGGTAACAAAATTTTTAATTATCGACATGAGATTGTGCCACCTTCTATGGATGATTTCTATTGGCATACCCCTAATATGGTATTGCAAATGTTTTGATGCCAAAAGAGACTGCCATGGGATATTTTTCACTTGCATGTTTTTGAACCATTTATCCCCTAACTGAGGGAGACCTGTGGCCCGAGCAATAAATTCCTCATCAACCTGCAACTGAATATCCCCAACCTTAGCCTTGGTACCATCAAAATTTTTCGCGAATTCTCTGGCCACTTCGATGTTAAATCCCTTAAATGACTGTATAAACCCTAACCACCCAACCTTGGAGAGAATATCAGTCGTGTCATAAATTTAGTAACGCCTGCAACCCATTCGACTCTATTCTCATGACAGAGGCCATAAGTTCTCTGGAAGGGTTAATAACTAAGGTGGACCATAAAACGAATAGGTGGTTTTTTTAAGGGTAAGAACATTGTAGACACAACAAACCAAACCCATAAGTAACAGGCAAAGTCAGACTGACATACCTGATGAAAATTGAAAACTTGAGGAGTTGAGGATGTCCTAAAACCATCCAACACTTGAAACCTTGATTACATCCCGTAAAATAGAGGACAGGAGGATTCAAAATAGAGTGACTCATGTAACCCTTATGACCTTCCACGAACCCTTGATCCTAATTTGGGGACACTGACATGGTTAAAGTAATGATTTCACAGACACTCAAAAGGTTGGGCCGAGGCATAGGAGAATCATCGAAGAGCATGGTGTAGTACAGGATTGGTATGATCAAGTGATATGTCGGGATTGGTATGATCAAGTGATATGTCGAGATCCTAGAGAGGGAGAGTTTTACAAAAAACCCTATTTTAATTAATTTGTCTTAGTATTCAACAGGGTTTTGTCTAACCTCGACCCTCATTAAGCATTAAAAGGATTGATTAATCAATCCCACACAATTGCTTTTTAAATTGAAGTTTGGATCTAGAAAAAATGAATTATACTTAAGTTATTCAACCTTCAAACAAACCATATTTATGAGACCTTCTTCTTGTACATAAGATTAGGGAAGAAAAAATGATAATCTTTGATCAAGGAAAGGGGGTTATGAAGATACTGTCAAAATAGTTTAACCAATGATTTGCACGAAAATATCCCTTAATTTCATGCTTTGCAGTCATGAAATTAATGAGAGAATGCAATTATTATGTCACACAAAACACACTCACATTAAAGGAATAGGGAAAAATTTAAGTAATATTGACTTGCATTATTTAAACAACACATATTTACAAAATATTTGTCAGTCTGATGAACACATATATTGGGAAGTGAGTAAAAGACAACTCTGCATTTCAAAAAGACAATGAAGAACATGGTGCTAGTTGGGCAACCAATAGAGGTTTCAATTTTGGGATTGATATTCATTGTTTTTCCTGGGTGGATCTCAATGGGTGTGTTATGGATTTCAAATATGGAACTCAAAAGGAATTCATGGAATCAAATTATTGTGTCAATTTAGTTAATGAACATGTTTGCTCAGGATACTTAAAATATGTTCAATGGATGGATAAATCATATGCTAAAATGAATTAGGTTGTGCTATGAAATTACAAATCAAATCATCTTTAGTATCCTTCCTAAAAATAGAGGATTTTTCTAAAGTTAATATGGGTTGAATGATCTCATCATCACTATCTTCTATCTAAGAAGGGATCTCCAAATATGAAGAAGGTTTAGTAGGAGGGTAAAGAGAGATATTCTTGGTGGAATTTCCATGGGAGACAATCATGTTTTCCAACCTACAACGAATATATGAATCTGCAATAGCCAATCAAGGCCTACCCAAAATAAATGGGAATCCACCTAGATTATCCTTTGGTTGTAAAATCATGAAGGCTACAGGATATTCCTAGGAATCCATAGAAACTTTTACATAATCTACTATTCCTTTTAGTTTGATAGTAGATTTATCAACGAACTGAAGGATGGTAGGATTTGGGCACAAGTTAGATAATTTGAGTTTCTCCATATTTTCTTTGGTCATGAAATTAATAGCAACCCCTAAGTCAAATATTGTGTTGGAGATGAAAGTATTGTTGATGTGAACATCGACAACTGGGATTCTCAAATCTACATATTTATTCATGAAAATATTTCCTAACATCAAGTCAACTAATTTTCCAATTACATGGATAGTTTGGGGGTTATTATTTTACATTATGAGTTTCCTTAAGAATAAATCTTAGAAAAATCTAGTGTAATTCAGGACATCATTGATTTTTTGGAATAAAGGAATCTTGGCACATATATTTATCATCTCTCCTAGGAAGTCAAACTTAGGTTGTGTGGGAGGTTCATCTATACTCAATCTCTCTAGATATAGGAGGAGTGGGAATAGAACTAGATAGATGTAGTTATCTATAACTTCCTAGGGTAGTGGTTTGTATTGTTGAGGAAGGGTTATCAACTTGATCACTCAATTCAATAGGTTCTTCATCATCATCATGTTCCATAATAATGGGAGAAGTTTGATTATTAATCAATTTACCCTAGCATAAATGAACATAATTACAATCCACGGGGGAAATGAAACATGTTGGGTAAGGTGGTAGCTGAGCGTTGAAAGTGGGCTAACCCAATTTATTATTCAGGTTAGGCATGGGTTGGGTAGGAATTTGCAGTGATTTCTAACGATGCTAGTTCGATGAAAATTTTAATTACTATGAATGTTGAAATTGAGGATGTGGTTGAAGTTCATATTGTTGGTACTGGTGGGGCATGTTCCAAAAATATGAATTCCCTCATCAACCCTATTTCCAAGGTTGGTTTTTGGCTTGAGGAGGCCATTTTTTCCATGGCATAAGTGGGTACCAATTCTAAGCTGGATATTGAGAATTAAAATATGAAATAAAATATTGAGAAGGATCTTGCATTGTACTTGGTGGTCGAGGTGGCCATGGATGTTTCTGGGATGTTAGCACTCTGTAAATTGTGTCCGTCTGAATAGACAAATGACAAAGGTAACTGTTTCAACCTACTTTAGAGCTGAGGCACTAGCCTGCTCAACTCAGAGAGGGCTCTCTCATGTCACTTGATATTTCTTTGGCAAATCAATGGCTAGGTTTCGTTTGTTTGGGGGTTTTGTAAAGTTGTTGGCGAGGGAAAAAAAGGGGTGATATTTGGGGCTATGGAGTCGAAAATGAATAAAACAGTGGCAAGTCATTAGAGCTGTCTAGAGGAAAAAGGCTAAATGAGGCAATGAGTTCGAGTTTTATATTGAAATTTGCATGGAGAAAGAAGAAAAGGAAAAACACACAACTGCATCAGATCATATTTAAATGAATTCTGAGTTAGTCGAGAAAAGAATCACATAATCTTAAATTGCTAAGTCGAGGGCGCCATAAGGTGAATTCTAGACTTTTAATTCTCCAATTTAAAAAGAGGAAAAGGAAAATGGATTTCAAATACACGAGAAATACATACTATGAGAGAAAAAATAACTCATATCACAACCATTAGAATCTTTTCATAAACAGTTCGAAATGCATCTGCATTGTATATTCACTTTGGCTCCAGAAATATACAAAATCTTTTTGCTACGAGGGCATGCCCCTCTTCGGTCCATCCTCCTTTCATCTATTTTCATAATAGCATATATAAACAAAGACATTAGGGATTTGAAACGAATCGTCTTCCCCAAAGTTCTAGAATATCTGTCAGTTACAAAAAAGAAACGTTCAACAACCGAACTCCTATTTATAGAAGACGTTATAAAACAAAACTGACATATCTGAGGTTTTCTGCCTTGAAGGCCACTTGTCAATATTATGGAAAAATTCTCTGACACATACAAAATTTAACCTGCAATCTACTCAAGCTTGGCAATTTCTTCTTTCAACGTATCAAGCCAAACAGGTAGGTTTTCTCCAACGCTTTCGACCGCTTCAGTCTTGACTATTGCCCTCTGACACCTGCTTCATTTCCTCTTGACAACTTGCATGTAGTGCTCACCTGTGTAACCGTTGATTATTAAATCCTTCATAAGGGGATTTAATTTAATTTCTCGACACGACCATGATTCGTCCACAGGATTTGTGTGAAATTTTGTTGCTAATATTTGTGCGACCAACTTCTCTTTCTTTTTCATTGATGAACTTGTCACATTAGTCGAAAATATTGGTTCGCTGGAGGCTACTTGATCTGTGGTATCCATCTTTCCTGGTTTTGCAGGAAAATACAGACTTGTCTTTCTTAGCTGAATACTTCGACCTGTGATCACCTTATTCTGAAATAGAACGTTAATCACCCAAAACAAAGTAATGCAACCCATGTCTTGAATGAAAATCTCAATTGAGTGCCAATCATGAACTGCTAACAAGATCACTTGCAGGTACGTTGGTTTATCATGTTTGGCCAATTCATTTCGAATGGTGAGCCTTTTGAGTTAGTTATCTGATGACGCTTACTTGGAATCACACGGATGGAAAGTACCTGAAAAAGTGGGGTGAGGTGATTTGACCGGCCGTCACCTTTCCTTCTCACACAAGAATTTTTGATTTGACGAATTCAAATGACATTAAAACACGTGACATCGGGGCATGGTTGAGCGGTTTCGTACTCACCCGCTTTTCGCCCCGATGTGCTTCTGAGGGTGCCATGCATCCACAGAATGAAACCGTGGTATTTTCCCCAACCCACCCTCTAATATTTATCTTGCGAACTACTTCATTGCTCGGTATGTGTTCTGGCCGTCGATCTGGGCTGCTCCAAGATCTACGGTTTGCTGGGTCCCATCACTTCTGCGTCCTTGCCAATTTTAACCCTGTCCACCAGATGTGCTCCGGCTTGCTAGTTTAACCCTTCTCTAAATTTATTTAGCGCTCTGCCAAATCTCGAGACTTGGATTCCGAGAAATTTTTATGGTGATAACATAGGTTCCAACTGCGGATGCTACCCTCCCTATGAGGTAGCAAAGAACGCATAGTTCTGGTGCCTCGTCCATTGGGTTGCTTCTACAGCAGGTGCATACCTTTTTCTGTCCTGGAGACTGAATGTTGACCCTACTGCTAAAAATATAACTGAATACTTTATTCGGAAATCGAAAGTGAAAATGCTTAATCATCAAGCTTATTCGTACCTACCTATCCTAACTGCTGAAAATGAAAATGCCAATCAAGTGAAATGGAAATGCCAATGCATCCATGCTAGCATTTTACCCACTATTCGTCTGCTTTGCACGTGCTTGCTCCAAAACTTGTTCATCAATGACTCATTTAACAAATCGCAAATGAATTTGAATTTTAGATTTCCAGAAATATTAGGATTGTTTGTTGTTTCTGGCAAAGCTGCAAAGGGATCTTCCAACATATGCATAAAATAATAATCATGTTTCAATTCTTCCACTGCATTCTGGTCTTCAGGTGATTGATCTTCATTTCTGAGAACATTTTCAAATGAAATGGAAATAATAGGTTTGTCTACTTCTCCATGTGTTTCAGAAAAAACATTCATACCTTCTTGGATGTATTCAAGTATGACAACCATATCATGGGCATCCTCCTTATCATTATATTTCTATATTTCTGATTGAAAAATGGCATATGTTGTTTTGTTGCTTTCTTGAAACCCAATATCATCTGTTTTTTCGCTGCTTGGAGTTCCCATAGATGAAATTCTAGAATCCTCATCCATGTCAAGGCCACTTACAAATTTGACCATCACATCATTCTCAAGGGAAGAAAAACAACTTTGAAACACTTTGTCTTCCTAGAAATATTGTTGAATATCTATATTAGTTTCAGGAGAAGAAATATGAACCTTGACAACAATTTCTTGATTAGCCTCATCTTATTTTTCAAGTTGGTGGTTAAGCATAGGTTGCAACTTCGAATTGGAATATCCTTTCAAGTAATCATCTACATGATCATTTAATGCATGTGAATGTTGTTGGTCTTCCTCACTGATAACAACCTTCTCATGTAAAACTGTGCCACTGTGAATGTAGTCAGACTTCCCTGTTTCCTCTGCTATATCATCATTTTCTTTCAACCATTCAAAGGAAGAAAAACATAATGGAAGGTAGTTTTCATTTGTAAATCCACTGCTTTCTTCGTATTTAACATCATGCCTGGAGAATTTCTGATTTGGAGCATTATAAACATTTTGTCTCAACAATTTGAAAGAAGCAAAACATAATGGCAAGGTTCTTTCACCTGTTTCCAATCCTTCTTCGTTTTCTTCATCACTGTCATATGCATGTTCCTCAATTCCTTTAGATTGTCGAGCACACTTACTTTCACATTTCTCTTTAACCAATGGCTGTAATTTGTTGTCCATTTGTTCCAGTGAATCAATGTGATTTGGCATTAATGTGCATTGATTTGCTTCAATGATGATTTCATAATTTTATTTCAACAATTTAAATTAAGAAAAGAAAAAAGGTAAAGAATTCCCTTTAGCTGATTCAATACTTTCTTCTTTGCAACTGCGATATGTAGGCCGATTGCTTTCAATACACTGCTGAAAATGAACATTTTCTAATAGAGAACATACAACTAGTTGTTATAGGAAGTCAACATCACAATCATCATCATATTCATCGTATACATGAAAATCAACAACATATGCAATGTCATCTAACAAGAACAAGCTTGGAACATCAAAACGTTCTTCAACAAACTGATTTGCACACTCATCTTTTTGACTGTCTAGAAATGAATACATAAAACAGTCAGTCCCCTGCTTATCATGGGATGGATCAACACCTCCTCTTTCAACAAATGAAATATAATTTTTTGCAAAATTATTGGTATTAAAAACTCCAAGAGGGCATGTGATATTATTAACTCTCTACTCAAGATTCAAATCAACTGTTTTTTGTTTATATTCATTGTCATGTTCTTCAACATCTAACTCCTCATTTTGAATCTGTTTACATGCTTGGATATTGTGTTGAATCTCCTGAGCATCATTAAACATTTGCTGTAAGGACTTAGGTCTTCTTTCCATCAAGAGGAAAGACAAGTTTGGATGAAGAGTTGTCGTATAATGGAGCATGGCAGCAACTTCAATAGGTTGAATTTCTTTGGGAAAATTGTAATAGATACTGGAAAATATTCTACTGAATGTAGAAATTGTTGGCATATTTACAGACAGAGCGTTGGCAATAACAACAACACAACAGGGTTCAGGCAAGAATAACACAGGAAGAACGTGATTGTCATTAATGGAAAGAACAACAATGGTATGTTACATGCAGAACAACAGGGTTACTGTCAGGAGTGCGCTTGTCATTTGATGGCAAACAGGCTTGGAAGACATCGTAAGTCAAGACAGGAGGAGCACACAGATGGAGGACAGATCTCAGGTGTTAGATATGAGCATGGGCACTGACTGTCATCCGATCCAGGAGAACCTGCACGATCTTTAAAGTGCAAAGTGAAGCGGGTTCACCAAATCTTGAAAACAGGAGGACCGTCCATCATCGGGCAGGACATGTGGCTAAAGTTTGGAATTTTGCTGATTGAAAGGTCCAAAGCACGAGGTGCTCTATCCTTCCAACTCGTGAAACGTGAAATGATTTGAGCTGTCGGATCGAGGAGAAATCTGGACCGTTGATCCAAGAAGGACATGTGGAAAAAGATCATCTTCTTGTTGACTGGAAAGTCAAAGGAACAAGGTGCCCTAACCTCTCGAACTCATGATATGCGAAATCGCAAAATAATCTTAGTCGTTGGATCAAGGATGAATCTGGGCTATCAGATCTAGGAGGTAGTTCATGACAGACCACGTTAGAAAGGACAGGTGGCAACCTATGTTAGCAAGGACATATGGCACAATCATACATGGACAAGTGTCAAGGTGATTTGACATTTCAAGTACATGAATATTTCAAATATGAGTGACATGTGGTAGCCACTTGGGTCATGACACATCATCGAGTGATGTCATTTTGGGAGTTTAGTTTTGGGAGTTTTAGTATCAACACTCCCCCAAAGTCCCGAAAGCTGAAGTTCCGAGGCGGTGGATAGCCGTTCGATCACCATAGAATGTGGACCATTGATATGAAGAGAGAAGCGCTCAAATGACTAGCCAATGGTCATGTCTCGTGGTCACATCGTCGAGAGATGGAGAGCAGAGCTAGAGAAGCCAAGCTCTATTTCGGAGTTGGCGACATGGAGAGTCGAGATGACTCTTCACAGAATCCCCGAAACGCGAATTGCGAAATGCATTTTCGGACTTGGCCCCTGGTCACCGTCAGTGGTCACGTGAGTGGAAGTAGATAGCATAGCTAGGCTCCATTTCAGGTACCCGGAGTTGGAGGAGTCAAGGGACTCACGGGAGAATCCCCGAAGTGCGAAATCATGAAACACCCTCATGCTTGGTCCCTAGTCATCGCTGGTGGTCACGTGAGTGGAAGGAGCTAGCAACGCTAGACTCCATTTTGGAGTTTCGCGAGTGGAGCGAAGCAACTCGCAGTTGGATATCCCGGAACGCAAAATCGTGAAACGACTTATGAATAGGCGTTTGGTCACCACTTGAGGCCACATGTGAAAGGAAAGGTCTTAGCTAGAAAGGCAAAAATTCCCACTGTGAAGTTTTTCCTGAGGAAGAGAGAAGGCACCAAATGCATGAACGCACGGAGGTTCTCTCAGTAACTACCAGAACGAAGTGATTGCATCTGCCAGAGAATTTGAGTAGCCAAAGGGTGATGGCCAGAGGAGCTGAAGAGCCTCAGTGTAACTATTAGAGAACACTGATGGTTTCTGCCAGAGAATTCAAAGAGTCTTCAGGGTGATTTCCAGAGAAGACGAAGAGTCTTGAGGCAACTAACAGTGGAGTGTAGACTCATCATAGAGTCGACTGACAGATGAAAAGGGTCGAAGACTATTACAGCCAGTGAAGCTAAAGGATCTCAGGAGAAGGGCTAGTGAGGATGAACATAGTGAAGTGTATGTAGTGGGATAGCGCATGCAGCATGCACAAGGTGCACATAGACTATAAAAATGCAGAACAAAGAAGAGTTTGGTGCTGCAATTTTTGAGAGTGAATTATGTAGGTTGAAGATGGAAGTCTAAGGAAAAAGAGTAGCAGAAGAAAAGGACGCTGAGGCATATCTGAGACAGTAAAAGAAGGCTGAGGCACACATGCAGAGTGTTTAGAAGATCAAAAATCTCAATAAGATGCGGGTAGAGAGACACTGATGCAAGAGAGAAGAGCAACATAGCAGAACAGTGATGAGCCTAGTAAGCCAATGACAACTATTGAATAACTGTAATAAATTCACATAAAGCAAAGTTTTATATCTTAGGGTGGTAGGGAGGTGCTAGGGAGGACTTTTTTCCTCTAAGGTTCAAGTGGGTTCTTGAACACTGGGAGTTGTAGCTTCCATCTGGTTGCAGCCAGAAAAATTCAGGGAGGTAGGGTAGTGCAAGGGAGAACACGTGTTCTTTGTTATACAAGTTGGAGTCTATGTGACTGGAAGTTGGTGCTTCCATCTAGTTGATGCTGGGACACTCATGGAGTTGGTGCTTCCTTCTAGTGGGTGCTAGAGAAACCAAAGAGTAGGTTCTCTCAGCAAGTTGCAGCTTCCAAAACAGAGGTTGTAGCCTCAATAGGAGTTGGAGATCCCAAGAATGATAATGTA
>JASDQU011377169.1:1439-13869 GCA_032191745.1 Picea mariana
AGGTACACAGAGATAGAGGCAGAACAGAGAGACAGAGACAATGGGAGACTGACGCAGTCTCTGAATAATAAGACACCAAAAAGAACTTGTTCCTTGAAGGAAGGAATAGGAATATTTGTTAAGCTAAGCTAGCCTCCATGTGTCCCTAGGGTATGGGAACTGTAGGGTTTCACAGTCATACTAGGTATATAGGTATTTGATTAATAGATTTGTTCATGGAAACTGTGTACGGAGTGAATGTTTGCCTTTCATGGGCTTCATTGTTTGTTCAGACACTTGCTGGCTGGGTGGCTGGCTTTTGGGGATTGAGATAAAAAAGAAAAAATGATTTTAACGTCGATGATAGATTACGGTGAGTTGGAATTTCAAATTTATCTTATCTGTCAAGTAAAATTTTTATGACGGTCATTTGTTTTTCATGATTGTAATTTTAGTTTTATCCCAAATTTATGAGTGTCAAATTCTCTATCAGTGAATGGATATTCAATTAATTATTGGTTGAGATTTTTTTATAGGAGTAAAATTTGAGTGTGGATTTTATATCCACGTGTCAAATACGTTTAAAAACAAAAAAAACGTCCTGTGAAACGTCATATTCCAGGGCTGAGACCACCTCACACACTGATTTCTGCAGTTCATCCCTTTCCCTGTTCAATTTGATGATTTTTGCAGTTCAGCCCTTTCCCTGTTCAACTTGATGATAAGCTCCTCCAATTTCTCCCACTGTCCCCTCGTTGAATAAGTCATTCCAAGAGCTAGCTGTCAAGATACTTATATAGTTGTCCCTACTGTCTTTGAAGGCTTCACACTCTAAAATGAAATGTTTTTCTGTTTCCACTTTTCCTGAGGTGCAAAACACACACATCCTTTCTTCCCAAGCTTCTTTTGGTCTTTTCCAATGCCCAGTTTCACAACGGAGTTGATGGGAATTGGTTCTTAATTGAGCAATGAGCATTTTGGCTCTCCAATATATATTGACCCCTATGTACGCGTTTTGATGATGATTGTACGTGGGGTTAAACTCTTCAATATAATACTCTTTCTTTCTCTCGAGCCCTTTATCCCAAGTTCGCTTGTAAAACTTATCAATAACAAAAACCTTTATCTCTTTAGTGTTAACTGTTATTAAGGTTTTGAATTTCAGTGGCGATATGATTTCAAGGCCTTTATCTCTTTAATGTTAACTGTTATTAAGGTTATTGAATTTCAGTGGCGATATGATTTCTGTGGGTTTTTAGGGGCGGGGTCACATGAATTTGCTTGCAGAGATGCTTGGAATCTTCACTGAAAATGTGGAGGTCGACTGAATTTAAAATCTTGAGTGGGGTTTCAGGGGCCAGAGTTGTCCTTATCCTTGCAAGCGCCCCTCAATCATAATGGGACCCTGGCAGAATATTGGGACAGGAAGCTTGGAGGAGGGGATTCACGTCAGTTGACGGGGCCTGGAAATCTATTGTGGACCCCGAAGAGTAGCCAAATTTAGCAGGGAAAAATTTGCTAAATTAATGGTATGGAGAGCGAGAGCAGCACAGAGCTGGTCAAAGATGGACAAAATGGACAGCGAGAGGTCGTGTGTTCGAGTACGCGGAATACATGGTCGACAAGAATTCGCTATCAGATGAAAATGAGCGGAATCAGGCGAGCAGAAGTCCGGTGCAGACAAAAGACATAGAATATGGCTGTCTCACATGAATGGATATAGCAGGGGACGGGTGGAAATCAGATGTATTATTATGTATGTACGTGAGTATTCTGATGTTTGAATCGTGAGAGCATGTGAATGTACGTGTGCATTTGTGCGGAGAGTCAAGCAAGCAAACAGTACTGTGATACGATACGAATGACGCTGTGAAAAGAAAAGGGAAAAAGGGAGGGAGGCTGCGTAGATGAGTGGAGAAAGAGAAAAAGCTTAGCATGTGAAATTGGAAGCAGAAGAAGAAGAAGAAATACGAAGAAGAAGAAGTAGAAGAATGTCAGTGTCTGATGTGGCGCAATGAGGGTCGACTGTAGACTGTATCTATTCTATATATAAATAAATATCTCCATGTATGGAAGAGAAAATATTAGTATAATACCAGAATAGAATCTTCCTGAAATGGAGTTTGAAAGGGGGGTTGGTTTATATTTGTGGGGTTGAACAGAATTGGAATTCAATGGCTTCCCTGTGCTTGCTCGTGGGGAGTGTTTTTTTTTTTTTTTTAATTTTTTCAGAAGAAAACAAATAGTCAGTCGTGTCTCTCACGAGATGCCACTGCACATACAACACGCATATAATAAATCTAATAGAAAAAAACTGTGCAACAGCAGACTATCACACCAATGTACAGACAGGCTTTTCGACAGTGGGTAGTGGGTTGCAGCCAGTATAATTCTTCTTCCAATTGAGGTCATTAGTAGAGCGAATGAAAAGCTTTAGGCGGTACGCTCTCCTATGACTCGGTTGCTTGTTGGGTTTTCCGGCTAGGTACTGCACAGTACCCACTCGCCAAAAAAGCCCTGCTTGATGATGGGTGGACACGGACAGGGAGAGAAAGGAAGCAAGCCCCCCTATTAGGATTAGGTTTAGGGACGACACGATTCACGAGAATGTGAAGAAACCCACTCTCTTCTGTTTGTCAGACGTCATATGTCACTTCCCTGCCATGCCTGGAAGCTAGTTAGGTTTGGCGCGCCGCTAAATTAGAGGAGCGAGGAGCGTTTTGCATTTGGTTCTAACGGCACGGGCAGACTTAAAGGCCCTCACGTTATCCGATGCAGAAGAGAGGAAATAGGAATAACAGTGAGAGAGAGGAGGAGGAAGAGGATTGATTGATCGTCACAGAGAAGGTGCGGGGAGAGTAAATAAATACACTTATTCCTTCCTATAGGCCCATGTCGATAGAGACTGAGCAGTCACGGGTTTGCATTGAGATTTTCTTCTTTCTTGTTCGGTTTTCGTTTTTTTTTTTCAAGTCTCACGGGGCTCTTTCTCCTGCAGCAGGAGCATCTCTCGAAACCAACCCAGACAGACAGAAATTCTTGCAGACATTCATGCTAGAAAAGACCCTTCCTATGATCATCCGCTCGCCCGCCTTCTCTACCTTTTTCTTCATCCCCAGATACTGTCGGCCCGGCGCTCCACCTCTATTCATGTTCATTCTCATCCCTCGGCTCCATGGACTTTTCGCCTCTTTTTTCTAGCAGCGTCCTGGTTTAGAATCCTTTGCCAAATCTCCCATTTACTTTTAATAACAATTTCGTTTCGTTCATCGAACGCTGCCATGACTCTGTTACTAGATAGCTGCGAAGGAATGCTACTGTCCGTGGAGTCTCACAAATCCGTGCCAGCGCCCTTTTTGACCAAGACTTATCAGCTGGTGGACGATCCCGCCACCGATCACATTGTCTCGTGGGGAGAAGACGACACCACTTTCGTGGTATGGCGACCGCCTGAGTTCGCTAGAGACCTGCTGCCCAATTACTTCAAGCACAACAATTTCTCCAGCTTTGTCAGGCAGCTCAACACCTATGTAAATATAAATACTCAATGCTTTGAATCTCATGAACTCTGACTGACTAATTGATGGTTGGTAGCATAATCTCAGAAATGCATGATAGCGTATCTATTTAATCATGCCCAACTGAGCACTCATTTGCTTTTTACTCAAATGATGGCCTGATGCAGCTCGCATTTTCAGTTTGGGAGTTTCTAGTTTAGTTTTCTGAGTTAATGGGTGGTGTGTAATGTAATATGCAGGGATTCAGAAAGATCGTCCCCGACCGCTGGGAATTCGCGAACGAATTCTTCAGAAAGGGCGAGAAACATTTGCTGTGTGAGATACATAGGCGAAAAACTTCATCACAGGCCGTGCCTTCCTCTGGTCATGGAATGCCAATGAGCAGCTCCATTTCTCCCACAACGTCAGACGATCAAGACTGGTCGCCTCTATCCACTCCACTGTCTTCGCCACGGGGACTAGCGGCTGCTACAGGAGGCGGAGGCGGCGGAGGATCGTTAATGGTGGGGTGTTCCGGAGGAGGAACAGCGGCAATGCACGCCAGCGCCGCTGCTGCTGCCGCTGCAGTGTCAGCTCTATCAGATGACAACGAGAGACTGAGGAGGAATAATTCGATGCTGTTATCAGAGCTCACACATATGCGAAAGCTGTATAATGACATTATATTCTTCGTTCAGCACCACGTCAGAATTCCTCCGCCTCCTCCTCATCAAGGCGGTTCCTCTTCCTCCGCCATGAACATGAACATGAACAGACTCAAGTATCATCAGCAACCAACCGCCAACCCTAATGTAGTCCCTCTCCTCCTCGAAGCCCCAACAGTACCCTCCACGCCCCGAATCGCAGATGCAAGAGATCACAGAATCATGAATCCCAACAGAGAAGTTGTGGAAATCTCGTCTTCTTCTCCTCGATCTCAGCTCTTCGGTCTGGGCACTGCAAGGGCGTCATCCATATCGTTTGTGGACACGAAGCTCAAAGAAATGGCGGCTGCAAGTTCGAGCCCTTCGACGAGCTCGGTAACAGTAGCAGATCAAGATGGTATAAAAAGCCCTCCAAAGCTCTTCGGCGTCCCTCTCCATGGCAAGAAGCGCTTACATCCCCAGTGGGACGTTGTCGATCAGGCAGAAACAAACAGCTTACAAGAACAGTACAGAAATATAATAGTGGCACCCTCCAAAGCTCTAAAGACAGACTTAGCTCTCCACCTCGCACCTTCCTCCGCTTGAAATTCAGCCAACTGTATTTTATTTTAGTGGAATTGCAGCTAATTTTGAGAGAATGAGTTTTTCACACACTGTCTCTAATGGATACACTCTAATCTCTGCTGCCCGGTTTTTCCCATCTACATCTCTTACTGTCATAGATATTGCAATTACAACTTGTCTGGAATTTCAGCACATCTGCAGAAGATCAAGTATCAGTCTCATACTGTTCTCTGCTTAGTCTTATTTTATCTTTCAGTCTGGGCTGTTCACTGCCTCTTTGACCATGGATATTACTTTCCTTGTATAAGAATTTGAGCATGCTTTATCAGATTGTATATAATTGTCGTCTCTGGCTACTTCCTTGTGTGTGGAGGAACATTTGTCGTAAAAATATTATGTTAAAGAAAAACCAACTGATTAATAAAAGCCCCTCAAGCTCACGTCGTCATGAATACAGCCCMRGCCCCGGCCCCGGCCCCGGCCCTGGCCCTGGCCCTGCATTTATTAGTMACAACAGCAGCACGGTTGATTATTCTCCAATGTATGACATATAATTAATGCCTGCATTTCCTTCCCTCCCTGCCCTCAACATTCTTAACCTCCTTCCTGTGTAACAGTTTTTGCAGCTTTTTTTAAGGAGGTTCATGCAACCAGAGAGCTRAGAAAAACCAACCTGCTTTTATTACGTCATCCTGCCCATCTGCAATGTCTAGAGCTACATGTGTACTGATAATACAGAATTTAAAGTGCAAAATTCTCAGAAAATTACAGTATTTAAAGTGCAAAATTCTCAGAAAATTTCAGCATTTAGGTGATCTATCAATGTGTTTGAACTTTGGGCCTACCTTGTATGATATTATGAGTCTATGAAGCTGGAAGTACGACGCAAACCAAGTGAGACGAGAAATGATGTTGTTGAGTTCAAAGAACACAAAGTCTTGGGTTCTAAGCATCATTATTGACACAGGTGATAAAATTTAATTATAAGCTTGGGTTCTAAGCATCATTATTGACACAGGGAGCAATGGGGGAATATTTGACCAACGCTTTTATATTAAGCAATGCAATGAACATTGAATGTGTATGGTCTGCTCACAGACATTCTATCAACGACCTGCATGTTATCTGTTAACCTTCATGGTACTTCATTGTGAAAGTGCAAATTGCCCTTGCATCTACCACCTTTGCAATGTAGAATTTCAGATTTCCCATCTCCAACAAAAACTTGCATATTTACCGTTGGAGCCATGAACTTAGTTATGTCCTTTGAACTATTGAAGCCATTAACTTAGCTACGATTTGAACTACTGGAGTCATTAACGTACATATGGTTTGAAACGTACATATGGTTTGAACTAGTGGAGCTCCTAAGTTGAAGGTGGAGGTAATCAAGTCTCAAAAATGGACGATTGCATTCATTTGAAGCCGTATATTGAAATTCAAAGCTGGTTTAATGAATGGTCTACGTTAGTAATTATTACTCTATTTGTTTTTTTTGGGAAAACTTATCATAACTTAGTTTTCATTTTTTTATACAGCTAGAAAACTTAACATAATTTAATTGTCAACTACCATTCATTACTGACTGCTATCCTCAAATGCGGAAAATTTATCATAACTTAGTTTTCATTTTTTTTATACAGTGAGAAAATTTAACATAACTTAATTGTCAATTACCATTCATCACTGACTGCTATCGGCAAATGCAAAATAACAGTTATTACTCTATTAACTTTATATCAGTAAAACTTATCATAACTCAATTGTCAATTAACAATAAAGACAATTAACAATAAGAACATTCATCATCACTGAGAGACTGCTCTCCATAAATACAGAATAACTTCCATTACTCTATTAACTTTATGTCTGTAAAGTATGTAGATTTCTTCAAACGTGTATCGTTTATTTACAAATTTTCTAGTATCATCCTTCAGGCATATAGCAACGTGTTTGGCAATGGGCCTTTCCAGAACGACTCTAGTCCATATTATTTTGGTTGTGATGCTTGTTGCTGGATGTAGGTTAGGTTGTGATTCTCTTTCCTGGTTTCTAATACTTCTCCTGCGTGCTTAATCCACCAATTACTCCTGGTGTCTTTTATATATATATTACAATGAAAGTTGCAAAGCAAGTCATTATTGATGTAAGGAAACATAACTTATTTTATTAAAAAACATTTGAAAGGAAGGTTTAGTCATTGAAGATAGCATGTTAGTTCCTTCTGAATACTTAACAGATCATATTTTTTCTTTTATGTCTTGGTTTTAAATCTCTTGGTTTTAAATGTTTTCCTTGTGAAATTTTTATTTTTCATAAAATTTATGGTTTTAAATGCTCTTCTTAGCTGATTCATGAGAGATTTATATGTTTGAGTTTAAATTTGTAATTGCACTGTTATTTTAAATAAATAAGATGCTAAGTACTTTTTGTTTATACTTGAAATTCATTCTATATATATTGTAGCATTTAGATTAAACTAAAACTTTGTGTTTATATTTGAAATTCATTCTATACATTGTAGCATTTAGATTAAACTAGAGAAAGAGAAGAATGGTTTAAATAAAAAAAAAGTGAGGATAAATTAATTTATCTTCCATTATGTTAATATTTATGAGATTTTAAGGGTTGCCGGTATAAGGATATATAACTTCACAAGATGGATAGGTTTGAAGATTAGGGATATCGAAAAACATTGAAGTAGAGTTTTAAGGTCTTACAATTTTTTAGGAAAAAGGAGTGACTTAGATTATCTAGCTTAACAGTGTTTTTCAAAAAATATTAGGCTTGTATGCATTATTCAAAAGGACACTAGACTTAGGTCTATGCTTCAGGTATATTTCCTTTTTGTGAGGGTTGCAAAAGAAAAATGAGGTATTCCCCCAACCAAGGCTTGAAGTTAAGAGAATGAATGTTTATGGTAAATGGAGTGGTGTCAAACTTCATACCCCTCCCATGATTATATCACATTTATGATGGAGAATCCTCTACAATGCAATTGTCTTGACATTTTGTATAGTAGCATGCACGAGTTAAAGCCTTAGTGCACATCATTCCTTAATCTATCTTCAATGGTGTGTGAAGTTGTGGACAATATTGAATCCCTGTGGGTGTGTGGGTGCATGCATGTAGGTTTTTAAGGTGGGAGGTGTTACCATATGAACTAGCACCCTTGTGAAAAGTCCCAACACAAGTGTTAACTTGGGGCAACAAGATGGGAAATGCACCACTATTTCCCATTCTCTTTAGGCCAACTCCTAGAAGCCAAGTGGGATATCCCTATTTGATTAAGTAAATCGCGTAGTGAATTACCATGCAATTTTGTGGTTTACTTCAAAGAATCCACAAAATGTATAACAACTAGATGCACAAGGATTCCAATGTGTGATTAAATGCTTAAAAAATAACCAATTAGAAACAATAGCATAAACCACCAATTAAGTAAGAGGGTTAGGAGCTAGTGGATGTGTGTGTCAAATCTAATATGACAGATAAACAATGTAAACAACTTCAAGTTTGCAACTAAATGATTATCACTCAACAAATGAAACTTCAAAGAGGTAAAAACTACTTTTAAGCTACTTTAGGGCACAAATAGTGTAATCAACTAACATAAATCAATGGTGCAATGTGTGTTTTGATTACCAATCGATTATATGTTAGAACAAGGACAAGCTTATGGATGTCCACAACTTATAAATAAATCTGTTTTTATGATAAATTAAAGCAGAAATTTCAGATTTGAAGTAAAGAGAAGACCACCCAAGAGAGAGATAGTCCACTTGTAAACAAGATGTCTTAGATGATTTTATTAGGGAAATATATATATGCTATGAAATAACAACCCAACAAATGTTAGAATCAAGTTCAAAAGATATGTAACAATGAACTAAGCAAACACTTGAAAAATGTGTCATGAATGTTATGAATCCCCCTTAAGGTTTCCAACATTAGCACAAGAATTCACCAATAAAATCTCCAAATGAAAGATAATCAATTTAAAGCATTTTAGAGATCAATTTAACCACTATATATGTACAATAAACTTGTAATAACACTCTAGAAATGAAATATGAGATAGGTGTGAGAAAATATGAACCTTTAAACACCAAACCCTATCTTTAGGGTTTCTCCAATCTTTATTTTTAGTATTGTTATGTATTTTCCATATTTGATAAATCCTTAAATCATCCCACAACAAGTTAGATAGCACCTTGAAGCACAATTCTATATGATCGTTTTTCCTTATTAGGGTCATAAACAATTAAGCACAACTCCTTAATAAAATTAGTCAAGGAAATGGAATAATCAATTATCTATGTATTAGACTAGGAAATAAATCCAAAATGAGATTTTTCCTTGATTTTTCATCATCGGATTTCTTTCTAAACAAATAAAAATAAAATATTTTGGATTTTTAGGGTTTTTTGGTCGAATGTCGGGAGAAGACAAGTGCCTTATTACCATTAGGGATTATGGGGTCAAGAAGTATGTCCCTCTAAGAATTAAGGTTAAGATATTTGAACCACTAGGGTAGAATAATCTCTTATCTAATCAAGATAAGGTATGAAAACCAAGGCCCTACAAGAAGAGATTCTGCAAGGGAAAAACCCTTCACCAACAAGATCAACTATAACTTGAACAAAATACTCAAAGCCCTTGCGAAGGACCCAAGAAGAAAAACAAGGCAATGGATTAAACACTTACCCAAGACTAACAAAGAAATAAGGAAGGGATGAAACCCTAGAATGTCTTCATTCCAAGTGGTAAACTTACCCCTCAAATGGATTGATCTTGAAAGCTTGTAGAAGTCTTGAATTATCACAACAAATATTTGATGCACCAAGAAAATAACCAAGAAATATAGAGCTCCAAGAATTGACACTAAAACCTCCAATAGGTATATCTTCAATAAATTTGTATTCTCAAAAGAAATAGCCAACAACAACAACAATTTGGAATGACAGAAGAGCCTTTATTTACAGATGAGGCTTCTACATCATTCTCATTCTTTACTATTTTCTATCTCCTAGTCTTTGCAATCCTACTAGGGATACCCCCCTTGAGCCAAAGGAGAGTCAACCTAAAGTGAATAGGATAGGTTACTGAGGTGACAATGGTGACCGTCCTAACATTTTCCCCTTGAATTGTACCTTGTGGGTTAAGTATTTTATCATTAAGTACAATTTGAGCGATAACAGGGGGTTTTGTTATTGTTGATGAAGTTTGACTTGGGTTTTACTAACGATCTTCAGGAAGTAGGAACATCAAGAGGGATTTTTGTGTGTGTGGTTAGTTTAAGTTGGATTGCAATGGGTTCTCTTCTAGCATGGTGTGCTCATTTCTTTGTAAAAATGAGTCACTTCCATTGTAGGAATATTTGGTGTGCATTGTGTAACCTAAATGAGGTTCAACTTGGTTTGTAAAGATGTGAGAGGAAGATAACCAAGGTATATAGAATTGTGGTGAATTCCACCATAAAGTGGAGCTATTGGAAAGAGGACTATGATCAGAGGATGCAGGTTGACAATAGGATAAGAGACACTTATGTCATGGAGACATCATCACAATTTCTCAATCTCATGCAGTCAAGGAAATAATTTCCCACATTTATGGCCATCTCACAATGGTAGTGATTGGAGTTGGGTGCCAAACTAGAGCCATTGAATGGACTACTTAATATGATTATATCATATATGTAGTTACCACAGGAAGTGATTTTCCCTTCCTCCCATTTGACTTCTATGTTAACTGTTGGGAATCCCTTGGCTAGTGGGTTCTCTCAAGCACATTATGAAGAAGTGCATGCCAAGCACTTTATTATGGAAACAAAGGCCCCATCCAATGCTGTTAAACTCATCTAACTAGTGGACATTAATAGGTTCCCTAAGGAACTGGCCAAGGAATTTTAGGTGGGCCCGAATGGTTAGAACTTTAAATTTTTTTTCTATGAATAGTTTTTATGTTTTTCCAAGTTATAGTCTTGTTATCTCAGTTTGTAAGGTAGTATACTTGTGGGAAACATCTTTGTTGAGTTAGAGCATGAGGCGCTAGGAAATTTTGGATGGAAAACACTATTATTTTGACATTGATTAACGACCTTTTTATATCATTTTTGTATTTCCTCAATGTACAATTTAGCCACAACTATTTTTAATACAAAATATAGCTGCTACTATGAAAACAAATATTTATGAGATTTGAATATAAATAATATTGTATACTAAGTGCAATGATAATGGAATTGTGGAAATGTATTAGATTAGATTTATGGAAATGTGCAAGATCAAGAGAGAATATGATCATAGTAGTGTTTAGTTTATTAGAATTTTTACTATCAAGATATACTTGGGGGTTCACTTAGTAAACCTATGACATAGCATGTGTGTCTTAGTGGAATATTAAATAATATCTCTAATTTAGTTTTTTCCTTTCTAAAAGTTTATTGTTAATACCCCTCCTAATACATCGTACCAAATAAACTAACCCCCTATTTTTGCCAAATATTGTAAGTACTAATTTTTTAATGACATTTTTTTATACCCTTTATTATTTCTACTCCTACTATGTTGGTCCCAATATTTGACATATGTATCCAACATCAACCTTAGAAAACATTGTATAGCATGTGTTATTTGATCTTTGAGTCAAGATCATCAAACATGCTCCTTAGGGATTAGTAGACCATTTCGTATTTAAATCCCTCTATGAAATCTATGGTAATTTTCATTAATAGAACAAAACTTTAATGCTTCATTGAGAATTTTCAAACTATGTAAGCTTGGARTGACACCTCTTAGTTCCAACCTCTTGATAATTTAATTCAAAACAAGAATTATAGCTTACCAAAAAACAATATAACTTTAAAGGATAAAATAAGATGTTTTATACACATTRTCAAGAATGTCTTGTAARTATAGAATATGTTAACTTTGAAAAAAAATTCAAACTCTATRAAATATCTTCATTATAAAAATAGTGTCTATCACCAAAACAATGTACAAATTATACTAACTTTAAATTCAAGGTCATTTGACTAAAAACTCCTCTCTARAGGAGCTTTACACCCTGATATTTTGGTGACCTCACAATCTCTATTCCCTAAATTTTGGTTAGTTRAATCTCAACCTAATATATAATTTAATTTGAAAAAACTCACCCCTTAATAACAACCAATATAATGAATTATTTTTTAACCATTTTTAAAACCCTTAATACCGATCCACGTGATAAGATATTGATTTGAGAGTAAATGTGCAATTTATGATCAACAAAGTAATAAACCAACCCATGGTTTTTAGAACTGCCAATAAAGACAAAAACTAAAGTTTAATTAGACTAGTAATAATGACAAAAACTAAAGTTCAATTATTGAAGTTATAAAAATGAAACCATCAAACCAAATCTGAAAAATTATAAGATAATAAAGAACAAATTTTAAAATATTTTACAACCTAGTTTCTATACTCGTATATGTGTTAAATTACAACTTTCCATTTATGAAAATATATACTAACGATGCACTAAGTTGATTTAACATGTTCATTAATTTTATAAATAAAATGAAAAATCATCACCTACTTTGGTGAGACTCTTCTTAGTGGTGTTTCACCTTATATTATGTATTACCAAAGGCCATATAGTTGTGTGGAATTAAAAATGCTGTGAAAAGTACAAAGAAATAACATAAAACCAAACGCCTAAGGCATAAAATAATAAGAAAAT
>JASDQU011377174.1:0-11736 GCA_032191745.1 Picea mariana
GATGAATATTTACCAACCTTTTCTCTTATCGGTTTAGTTAATCCTTCCTCGATGAAATCCATTGCTATTTTTGTATTCCTCTTCAATTTCTTCTTGGCTGCAGTCTTTTCCTTTTTTGAACTATCATATCCTGTAACAACTGATAGCCAAATATAATGTCCTCGTGCCTATAAAAATACTTCCGTCCTTCTTCTCCACATCTTATACTTAAAACCATTTTGACCATTAAACATTGGTACTCCATTCTCAAAATAATCCATGATCTTCTTCCAGTGGTTAAACTGTTAACTGAAGGAACCTCGCTATGATACCGGTTGTTGGATTACTGAGAGGGGGGGTGAATCAATAATAGAGAAATTTAATCCTTTTTAACCATATAATCCAATTGTTATATCATTGTATCATTATCATCCAATAATTGCAGAGTAAATAAGGAATGAACAAATGAACAATCATACACATACACAGTACACTAGATTTTTACGTGGAAACCCAAAGCGGGAGAAAACCACATAACGTTTTTTCTTATATGTCTTGAAGAATTACATTCATTGGAAGCATCAACTTCCTTTGTTTTCCAGCTGCAACTAGAAGGAGGCTCCAACCCCCTAGTTTCTCAGGCTACAACTCGAGGGAAGCTCCAACTCCCTGATTATCTGGCTACAACCAGAAGGAGGCTACAACCCCCTATGTTCTTCGACTACAACCAGAAGGTGGATACAACCACCTGTCCTTGCCCCATCCAACTACCCTAGAGTATAAGTAGAATGATGGAACCATTGTCACAATATCACTGTGAGATATAATGTTGTAAACCTATACCAATCAACATGTACCAAACAACCTGTACCAATAACCTGAACCATGCATCAACCTGTACCTCAACCTGTAATCAACCTGTATAATAAAAAAGTGCATGAACCATGCACCAACCTGTACCAACCAACCTGTAATCAACATGTACCATAAACAAGTGCATCAACCATGCACTAGCATGTACCTCAACCTGTATCATGAACAAGTGCATCAACCATGCACCAAACCTATACAAATAACCTGTCACAACAACTTGTCCAAACAACATATCACAACAACCTATCTCATCAATTTTACCAACCAAATAAGATCTACTGACCAAGATCAATCACCAATGCAACTCTCAAATATGTGGATCAACCAATTATAATACAACAACCCATAATCATCACCAAGATCAATATGTGCTTCTAATAATACAAGTATGCTACATCATCCATAAACCGTGTGTCAACAATACTACTAACAAGTATCTCCAACCATGTACCAATTATTTATCAACTACTTATTAACTATGACTCATCAATATGTACCAACATCATCAACTATACACCTCATGCATGTGCCAACTCATCAACTACTTGTCTCAACCATGTACCCGACATGTACCTCAGCCAAAAGCCCTCATCAATTTCATCATAAAAATTTGATTTGTAACTCTGTAATAGAACTAGTGTATATTATCATATTCCTACAAACCTTCCTTAACTTTAACAACAAGAGACTAGCATTTTCATCAAACTTTTCTTTAGTCTCACATGCCTAGTTTTAGATTAGTCAACAACCCTAACTTGGAATAATCATAACTTTGTACCTGTAGTGAATAAAGATATGAAACTGATACATAATGTTATTCAACGTGGTTTATACAATTCCTCCGGTTTTCACTACTTGGAACCTCTCAGAAAAAGAGTTATAGCAAAAATGACATACCTTGCTTAATTCTGGCTTATTCTAGAGAGCGACATTGTAGAGCGTGACCCACAGGGAATATTTATTGAATCGATCTGAAACTGTTACAAAAAATCCTAAAGACTGTAATCTAATCAAAACTTTTTTTATTACTCAATTTCGATCTTTTATGAAGAAGTTATGACGGTTTTACCCAAAACACCTATTTTAGACTAGTTTCAGGACTAGCCACAAACCCTTTTTTCCATGGAGTGTAACTCCAAAAATACAACGACCCACAAGATGAATTTTTTACCACGGATACTTGGATATGTTTCCTCAATGGAATAACAATTTCACATTCTAAATCATTCTATAAAAAACTTTGTTGCGAAAATGTTGAGATGACCTGTAAATAACATACCTTAGAAAGCATCATCAAAGGAATTTATCCTTCCTTGAATTCCGACCTTCTTTTCTTCACCTTTCCTCAGAAATTCGTCTTAGATATAATTTGGTTACCTGAAAAACCTATATATATTCAATATCCTCAAGTGTGATGTAAAATGAGAGAGCCTTGCCTCTTATTTATACTCTTCAAGTAGCTTCCTTAAAAACATCTTCTAGGTCACTTTGCCCACTTTCCTTATTTTAGGGTTAACCCACTTCTAATTTCTCTATTAAATTTATTATTTAAATAATTTACTTTGTATTCATTTTGAATTGCAGTACACTCATCACTTCACTATGTTATTTACCTTCTAAAATCTCTTAAACCACTTTGACTACTTTAACCATTTGGGGCTTCTAGATGACATATGAGAGTCCTCCAACTTCATAAGGCCATGACTCTCAAACCATGAGGACTTATGTGACGTTCCACATACCACTAGATATGGAATGAAATGTACTATCCATATAGAATAATACTACATAAAAATATATCAAAAGTCATACCATTATCCATCAAACAAACTTGGGTCCATTACCCAAACCTAGGTTCTCCAACATCTCATGGCCATAACTCTCTAACCATGAGGAGTTATGTGACGATCCACATACCACTGGAAATGAGATGAAAAGAAATATCCATATAGGATAGTTTGACTAAAAAATTCACTCACCTTCATCTCATTATTCTACAAATAAGAATGGGTTCTCTAACCATACTTCTAGGATAACTCAATCCTCAAAGCATCTTCCTGTGAGGAATTTCACCATAAGGGGACCACTTTGGAGTTCATCCATTTTTACTTATTATCAACCATGAAAAGACAATAATGAGTCATATTTACATCAAACAAACTTGGGTCCATTACCCAAACCTTTGTGCTACTGAAATTTGCTACCGTACATTCTCCAAGGGTTGACATCAGTCACTAAGGGTTGACATCAATCTACAATATCACTCTCCAATAGTTGACATCAATGACAGTAAACAATCCATACCAACTATCCATAAACCTAAGCCAACTGTCTCACACATATGACACCAGCGTCATTGAACACAAAATCCCTTTGAAATAAGATGTCAAACCTTTCAAGCAGAAGCTCAAACAAATAAATCCCATGTTGTTGTCGATTATGGAAAAGGAAGTCAAGAAGCTATTGGATGCATAGATGATCATCCCTTTGAGATTTTTAAAGTGGGTGGCTAATTTGGTGCATGTCAGGAAGAAGAATGGAGAAATCAGGTTGTGTGTTGATTTCACAAATTTGAACAAGAGATCCAAAAAGGATAACTACCCCTTGCCTAAAATGGAGCACATTTTGCAAAGATTGACTAGTTCAGCCAGGATGTCTATGGTTGATGGTTTCTTTGGTTAAAATCATATCTTTTTCTTTCCTGAAGATAGAGAAAAGAGGGATTTCACAACTCCTTGGGGCACATTCATGTATGCTAAAATGCCTTTCGGATTGATGAATCAGGGAGTGACCTTCCAACGAGTTATGGAGATTGCTTTCATTGGAGAAAATGATAAATTTGTAGTCATCTATCTGGATGAAATTACATTATTCTCCGGGTCTAATAAAGATCATTTTTATCATCAGAGGAAGTTTTTCCTGAAGTTTCGAAGGTTTGGTCTCTCCCTAAATCCCAAGAAGTCTTTATTTTCCATGCAGGAGGGAAAATTGTTGGGGAATATTGAGTCAACTGAAGGGCTAAATATTGATCCGAGAAGAGTGGAGGCTATCCATTCCTTGTTGTTTCCCAGATCCAGGAAAGAGGTTCAGTCATTTTTGGGTAAAATCAACTTTCTAAGGAGGTTCATTTCTAATTTTTCTGAATTGGTTAAATACATTACAACCATGCTCAGGAAGGGGAATGAAGTGAAATGGAATGTTGAGTCCAGATATTATTTCAACCAAATCAAGAGGGAATTGACTGAATCACATGTGCTCATCATCCTAGACTATTCCAAGGAATTTCTGGTATTTTCCGTCGCTTCATCCGATACACTGGCTGTTGTTTTGTTACAAAGAAATGCAGAGGGGTTAGAGCATCCTATTTCTTTTTTCATCATATCACTGAAGGATGCATAAGAGAGATATGATATCATGGAGAAGCATGCTTTATTCCTTGGTGAAATCCCTCAAGGATTTCATAATCTATATTCTTCACTCAAATATCATTGCATATGTCCCCTCAGCTTCAGTAAAGGAGATATTGATCCAACCTGATATAGATGAGAAAATGAGCAAGTGGATTGCCAAAATTTTAGAGTTTGACTCGGAAATCAAACCTACCAAGTTGGTGAAAGGCCAAGGTTTAGCCAAGTTACTGGCTGACTCAAATTGCAATGCATTGGGGGTTAATCTCTTCAATATAGATTCAAAAATTCAGCAAGATGAGAGTGTTGATGAATACTCTCACGTCAGTCCCAACTTAGTAGGAAGCCCATGGTACAAATACATCATATACTTCCTGGAGAAGTTGAGGCCTCTTGATGGTTTGGACAAAAACAAGGTGATAGATTTGAAACTCAAAGAAATCAAATATTCTATCATGGGTCAGATTTTGTATTGGAAGGACCCTCTAGGAGTTCGGTTAAGGTGTGTAGACCCACAAGAAGCCCAAATGGATATTACTGATTTTCATAGCATCTCATGTGGGGTACATCATTTTTGGAGGACCACAACTTACAAGATCCTTAGAGCTGGGTATTTTTGGCCCATCCTTTTCACTGATGTTTGTGAAAATATTAGAGCATGTGCCAAGTGTCATAAGTTTTCTAGAAAGCAATAACTCAAATATTTTCCTTTGAAACCTATAATGGTTTCTAGACCTTTTCAGTAGTGGGGTCTGGACTTCATTGGAGAAATTCATCCAGCCTCAAGTGGCCAGCAAAGGTGGATTTTGACTACCACTGATTATTTTACCTAATGGATAGAATCCATCCCCACAAGGACTGCCTCCTACAAGGTAATAATAAATTTCCTTGAAGACATCATGTCCAGATTTGGCTGTCGAAACAAGATCGTTACAGACAATGCTGCCTCTTTCAGGGCTCAGCCATTAATTAATTTTTGTGAGCAGTATGAGATCACACTAGTCCACTCTACTCCCTACTACCCTAAGGGAAATGGCTTAGCAAAATATTCTAACAAAAGCCTCATAAATATCATTAAGAAGCTATTAGAAGATAACAAGAAAGCCTAGGATTCAAAGATGAATTTTTCATTATGGGATAACAGAGTTACCACGAAAAGATCATTGGGTATTTCTCCTTTCCAACTAGTGTATGGCATTGAGGGAATCTTTCCTGCTCAACTTCCTTTGCCTGTGGAAAAATTCCTCCAGGACTACCAAGTATAACCTGATGACATGGTCAGGAGGATATTGCAGCTGGTAGAAGTGCAACAGATCAGGGAGTAGTTGCTTGATAAAGCACAAGACCATCAACAAAAAATAAAACGAGCTTTTGACAAGAGCGCAAGCAAGAAATTTTTTTAGCTGGGAGATCTGTTTCTTAAGTGGGATGCACCCAAGCAAGACAAGGGAAAACATGGTAAATTTGAAGCCTTGTGGATTGGCCCCTTGAAGATTTATGAGGTTTTTCTGAACAACAGTTACAAATTGCAGAACTTGGAGGATTCTGAGGTTTTGGCTGGCCCTGTCAATGGGCATTTTCTTAAGAAATTTTTTGTTTAGGCCGTGACCGACATCCCACCATTGTAAAGACTAGTCCCTTTTAGTTTTTATGTTTAGTTTTTATTTTATTCTTGATAAGAGACTTCATACCCAATATCTAAGGCACTAGAGCTGCACGTTCTTGACAGCTCGTAGGGAGAATGCCATCCCCTATGGAGGCAAATGTTATCACATAATGTTGTCTGGAGTCATATGTGTTCATTGATTTGATACCTAAGTTTGTAATTTTTCCCTGTCCCTCTTGTTTTTGCAGGCCAGATCTTAATTTTTTCCCGTTTCTATTTTCCCTTGTTCATTTGTGCGCCCTAGTTTCCCTTAATGTCCTACCCGAAAGGAGTCTCAGCCCCAAGCCCCTCTGTTTTCCCCAAAGAAGAACACTGATATCCTTTTGTTGTAGTCACTAGTCTCTTCGTTTCCCCAACCCATAACCAAATTGTCAAGGTCCTTGTTCACACACCCCGTGACCTGAAGCACAAAGAACAACTTTCTTAACAGTCCATTTCGGGCTCGAAGTGCAAGCAGTCAGCAATTTTAATCTTTCAACAGGGGAGATTCTAGGAGAAGTTCGAATTAGCGGCTCATGGGAGTTCAAAAGTTCAAAGTCATGTGAAGTATAGCACCAGACCAGAAGGTCCAAAGTCAAGAGGCCCGAAGCGAGCATGAGTCATTGATCTTGAGGGGAATAGGTGGCATCTGATCCAAGTGTTCAGGGAAATGAGCTTCGAGAGTTTTGAAATCAGAAAAGCATCCAAGTGTCGAAGTGTTAAAAGTTCTGAAGGCCCAAAGCTCGAAGGCCCGAAGTGCCAAATTATCGAAGTCCCAAAGTGTCGAAGTGACCAAAGTCCCGAAGTGTCGAAGTTGCCGAAGTGGATGAAGTCCTAAAGTGTCGAAGCTATCGAGGTGGTTGAAGTGCCAAAGTGGTCGAAGTCTCGAAGTGATGAAGTGGACGAAGTCCTGAAGTGTCGAAGCTGTTGAAGTGACTAGGCCAAAGTGTCGAAGTGGACGAAGTGCCAAAGTGGTCAAAGGCCCGAAGTGAATTTGAGTCATTGATCAACAATAGCCATGTGTCTTCATATCCATAGCTTCGGGTAAAATGAAAGAAGGTAAGAAAGATTTGATTTTTGATTTTCTCGAAGCCTGAAGACCCGAAGTGGATCTCGGTTGTCCAAATCTAGGAGCCATGCATCGTCAGATCCCTAAATCTGACGAATTTTCTTGGGAAAATAAAGTTTGACTATTGAGAAGTTTGAAGCTCGGAGCCATGAAGGGATCTCAGGAGGTCCATGCATCATCATATCTATGACTCTGGGTAAAATCAACTGAAGGCAGAGGAAGTTTAAGATTTGCTTTTCCCAGAATCCGGAGACCCAAAGTAATTCTCGGTCGTTTGATTCAAGAAGACACATGTCATCAGATTGCCAGCTTCGGATAAAATCACATAGAGGAGCCAAAGGAAAATGAGCTAACGCCTGAGCCCTGGAGCACCAAGTTCATGGAAGCCTTCGAAATAGACACATGGCATCCATCTAGCGCTGATACATGGCACTCATTTGAAGTGTTTTAGACATGATTTTTGCCTGTTTTTGAGTGACACATATCACCTCTTCGTCCGTGACATATCAGCATGGTGACGTCATGCCTCCACATCAGATCATCCTTTGAGAGTTGTTATTATTCAGTGCCAAAATTAGCGCCCCATCCCAAGGCACACTTTTGGTAGATCCTAAAGTTGGTGGGCAATTAAGCTTGGCAGTCATGCTAAATCTAGCCGGTGCACTCGGATCACAGATCAGGACTAGACCTACGACCACAATCCATAGCGGGGATGCAATATTCTCAGGCGATATGTTTCTTGAGCAATCCCGCAATGAAAACCATGGTATGGAAAAAATGATACGTGGAGAAATGTGATGGATTGCGGGCCCAAAAGCAGTATGAATCCAAACTACTTTTGACAACCCTGCAATATTATTTTTATATGGAATCCGATCCGAGAGAAACGTGTAGTCGCCCCCAAGGGATTAGGTCTCGTTCAATCTCCAAAGAGGTAGTTAATGAAAATAGAGCTGGTGGTTGAAACCCCTGTGCATTTCTTGTCTAGTTTCGTGTTGAAAATCATTCATATATTGAGTTTTTTCCATTGAACTCCACTCATATAAAACCAAAATCGACCAAAAAATCTGATGGGTATTGGGCTTATCCCCCCACAATATGAGGGTGACTCTTAGTTCTAACACTAGGTTAGGTCAGTTCTGAACCTAGGTTGTTATAGACTGTGGAATTTATGTTAGGGTAGGTCCATTAATGGCGATAGAACTACCGAGTAATCTCTAGGCCTGAGACTATAGAGAACCACCCATTGTGGGCTCACCACTTCAGTCAAATTCACATGGAAAGGTGTTGGGTGGCATACCAGTCGCTCTTCCCCACTACCGAGGGGCTCGAGGTTCCATTACACACCTCGTAGTTTTCCCTTGAGTCTTCATTTCACTTTGTCACTTCCTTGGTTACTCTCCATGACTGGTGATATCATTCGACTCTGGTGGAGAAGGGTAACAAAGGCGCTCTGGCATGCATCTCCACAGGTGCGGTAAGTGAAATTCAATCTTTTTAATACAGTTTGTAAGGGTTATTTGGAGTTATGCTTTTCTTTTGCAATTTTTTTCTCTATGCAAAAACATTCCTTTCATAAAAACTGTTCACTGTGCAAAATACCTTTATGCAACGCATTCTCTGTCTGGTGCAATGTATCCTTTTATGCAACGTGTTCTCTGTCTAGTGCAATTTTATTTGTTGTATGTAATACCTTCTCGGTCTTGTACAATGTATTTCTCTGTGAGTGTTAAGTCACATTCTTCGTACTTCTCTTCCTTTGGTCTTGAGTATTGAAACCACAAAATGTTTCCCTCTGTGTACTTTTCGTTCTAGGTTCCACTGTGAAAATTATTATAATCGTATCTTAGGTTAAATATTTCAAGTTTCTCATTCATTTTGAATAAGGTTATTGTGTTTCCCTCTCTTTTGACTATCATTCCTCAAAAACTATGTCCTTTAAGGCTCCTTCCTAATCCAACCAAGGTCAAAAGCATCGTGGCTAAAGGCTAAACCCTTTGAAAAATTTCTCGTTTCGTTTCAAGTTTGTAAAGAGGTTGTTACACCCGTGACCCTCGTCTAGAGGTTGTTGTGTAAGAAAATAGTCACCATTTTTAGAGGCCTATCGGATTGACCTTGTGTATTAGTCATGGACGAATAGTATTATACTTGCGTTCTGCCACTCGGTCTTAATTTTCGAAGCTTCATGCACTTAACAGTTTTGTTACAGAATTTAATTAACGGTCATAATGGTACTCTGTATTTTTTATATGGCATGGTTAAAATCCCTTCTTCATTGAAAAACAACAACAATGCTTATTTGTATGTATTCACTGGGTATATAATATCTCTATTGAGAAGAAATTGTTCTCTATCTCTGTTAAAACCCCCACGACCATTTGAAAACTCCCTTAATGTTAACTATTGTTCAAATCCATCTACATAAAATTAGGGAATTATCTCCTTTGACAACTCTTGTTTTAAAATCAAGGTCTTATTGTTTTATTACATACTATAAATGATACCTGCATTGATTACCACATCACCTGGTGAATCCGATGAAAGAAAATTCGCAAGGTTTTGAATATGTTTTCTGTAAATAAACTTTAACTTACAGATTAGGTTATTACCTAGATCACATTCTTACATCTCTGTAATTATTTCTTAATTTAATACTTTCTTGCCGCAAGTATCACTATTGTCAAAATATCCATCTATGTATTATGAAAGATAATTTATGTTTTAAATGTTAGCTTCTCCATAATATTCTTTTAGCCCTCTGCATGGGGTTTGGTAATTTCTTAGAAGTAATAGTTGCGGATTTATGAAAACCATTCTTTTGATTACAATCTGTATTTCTTTTGTATATCTACTCTCTGTATTTTATAAACTACAGGATATAAAAGGTACATAAATTAATTATAATTTTATTTTTATTTTTATTACTTTCACAAGTAAAATAATTTCACATGTATATCAATTGATGATGGGCCCCTTTGTCTTGCTAGGGAACCCATAATATGGATTTCACACCCACTCCCCTTCCTGGGTCGCGAGGCAACTACTCCGCAAGGCAACGAAGATGCTCATATATGCAATCATGATCTAATATAAGTATACTTTGACTCTTTTTATTTATCTCATTCTTTAATGGTTTATACATTAGTAAATTACTAATACTATCGTATGGGTATTTTGCAGTTTCGGAGAAATGACGATGCACTTGGGGAAGGAAGGTCTTTCCACAAAAGGTATTTGGCTTCCATATATCTTCCACCAGTCCATGTGCACAATCACGAACACTTTTATTTAGTCATTTAAATCTCCATTTAGACTAGCTATGGAGTTCTTGGTCTATGGAAAACCCAAATTGAAAAATTTTGGTCAGCAACCTGTTTTCTATAATATATATATATATATATATATATATATATATATATATATATATATATATATATATTGACAAGTATCTTATGATCTACTGTATCAAATATATTTCTTTGATAATAGGTAAAAGAATGTATTTGGGACTTTTATATTTTATACTTAGCATAATAGCAGAAAATTCAATACACTCTCTTTAAAATTTTCTCTATGAAGTAATTGATTATATATAGTAATGAACAACAATCAAGAAAATAGGTCTATCATGGACAATAGGCACATATAAATAGTTTATATATATATATATATATATATATATGCTAAACTTTAATACTTCAGATATAAATCACTACAGGTATTCTTACACAGTGGTAAGCCACAAAACTAACACGGCTATACAATCCACTTAAGCAGATTCTGCTTATATGTATAAAATATAAAACCTATTATCAACCATATAACATCCAAAATATTACATCAACAATAAAAGAACCTAGCAGAGATACATATCTGAATAATGATGCTAGGAAACAAATGGAACAACCACGTTCCACCCAACCGTAGAAACATAACAACCACGATCACTTATCCTGGTCACCCCCTAGCCTGACCATGACTCCATAAGGGTGAACTACATCAGACTTCTTAGCTATTGTCATGTTCAACACATCAGTTAATTATTTTCCTCACACCATATGTGCTCATAACAAAAAAACAATTATCAATCCCAACATACTAAGCAATATCTTGCCACCCACATATGTTGTATTTATCTTGTGCCTAGGACTTCCATTCCTTTCCCTCCTTGGCGAAATTCACATCTTTAGAAATCCTTGATTTTTAGGGGCTTCTAGTGACAAAACTCAACTTATTCCACATGTAAAAATCATCTCTGAGTTAACTCAAACTTGTTCCCTACTCATGGAGTCATAGTCAACTATTTTAAACCTGACTGTTTCATTTATCTTGCAGTATTTAATTTATTCAAAAGTTTGTATCATACATGTATCCATCAAAAGAGGATATTTGGGAAATTCAAAACTTTTCCCAACAGTCATAAAATAATAATCACAAAATCCAAAATTCTAAATTCAGATTTTCCGTAAATGGCAATTTATCTCCAAATTCAAATTTCCATAAATGGAAATTTATTTCTAATTTCAGTGTGGAATTTATTTTCTAATAATTTGAGGATATCAAGTCCTCACCCCCTTAAGTACAACACCGTCCTCAATTTTCAATCACCTCTCCAAACACAATTGGATAAGATTTGAGCATATCTTCTTTCAATTCCCAAGTGGCCTCCTTAGGACTAAAATTCTTCCATTGCACTTTTACCTGGGCGATGCCTCTGTTCCGAGGTATTGTTTCTTTCCTATCCACAATGCAAAGAGGTTCCT
>JASDQU011377175.1:0-24125 GCA_032191745.1 Picea mariana
TCAGAGTTGTGAAGCTGAGCAAAGCGTTTGGAAGACTACTGTCGCAGGAGTGCACAGAGTTGAAGGAAATTCAAACACTTGGAAGTGTTTGAAGGTTGCCGCAAGGAGTGCGTGCAAAGGTTTTCTTTTCAAGGGACTGGAAAGCCGTGGAAAAGCTCAGGAAGGATAATGCCTTCCAATCTGTTGAAGAACATCATAGGGAAGTTGTAACTGAAAGAGTTACGGAGGTGTCGTTAAGATTTTTCCGCAGGTGAACAAGTTCATGAAGGAACGCTTAGTTCACGCACAGATCCGAAAAGGAGGAACAGACGGTCAGAATTCTCCGAGGAGGATTCACGAATTTCCGTGAGCCGTCAGATCTCATAGAGAAGCAAGGGGGTTACCGCAAGTATTCCTAAAGGTTCAAAGCTTAGGAGGGGCAGGACCGTAGATCCAAGGCAGCAAGGGCCGTTGGATTTACACGTGGAATTCCATATCGGGGTTTTGTGGTTGGAAATCCCGAAAACATTGCATCTGGAATCGTGAAATCGCGAAATGCGATACTGTGACAACCAAGGGAMAATGTGGGGCCAGGAGAGTTAAGCGCAGAGGACAGGTAGCACGTTGTCGATGTAAGTTAAGGGCCATAGGCCATTTTGAAGTTTTGTGGAGTGAAATCCCAAAATCTCCACATCAGGATTCCCGATATTGCGAAGTCCGAAACCCCGACGGGGTAGGAAGCGTTGAAAAGTCAATCGAAGTTTCGGCATATCGGGGTTCGGGAATTGGGAAATCAAGTTGCTCGACATCGTGATCATCAAAATCGCGATAGATAAAATCCCGATAAGGAAAGGAAAAAGGTCAGTGTTGACTTGTGTCGGGTTTCGGGGATTCATGGAACCAACGCCCGACCACTGACCTCGCTAAGTCACGAAGTCCGATCTCTCGATTGTAAAGGGGGGATCCCGTGGAGAGGTTGCTGTGGGTGAAGATTTACTGATAGGGGATTAGAAGAGCCATTTAGAGTTCTTTGGGCCGTAGTGAAGGAAAAGATCCCGTGCTGACGTAGACCTTCTAGCCTACGGGTTGTGGAGGGAGAGTGCATCGACATCAAGTGGTATCAGAGATCAGAAAGGTTCTTTGCTTTCTGTAGTAGAGAAGAAGAAAATTCACCATGCCGCCAAGGAGAAGGGATAGGCAATCACCCGATCCAGAGGAGAGGGAAATCCCGAGGAGAAGAGGCAGGCAGATACAAAATCCAGGAATGGAAAGAGAAATGCGTGATCTACGAGCCAGACTCGAGGACATGGAGATAACACAAAGACGCACAGTCAGTGATGGGGATCTTAGTGATTCTGAAAGAGAGATTGAGGATGAATGTGAAGAAGAAGTTGCAGCGAATGAACGGTTGATCAGAGCATGAATAATTCTGAGGAGAGCATAGAAGAGAAGCAGAGAGCTGTGTAAGAACACCCATGTACAGATATTTGGATTAATAGAAAGAGATTGATTCAAATTCATAGTTTTCGTGTTTGTTCTCTATGTATTGATGTTTAATGATATTCTCATGAATGTTTGCTTCCTGTTATACATTTGCTTTAACTTCTGTGTATATGATTTCATGTTTGAATTTGAAGTTTGAGTGGAAGTAGGAATGAGTTTCAATTGTTTCTCTGTCTGAGCAAGGGTTCCTGCAAGGAGTGCAGTTGAAGGTGTCCGCAAGGAGTGCGTTGACAGAAGGCTTAGATAGTTTAACTTTTGTTCTCATTCACCTAGAAGTGCATTGGGATATAGGATCCGTGCAAGGAGTGCGCAGGCCAGGGAAAGTCTCAGAGTTGTGAAGCTGAGCAAAGCGTTTGGAAGAATACTGTCGCAGGAGTGCACAGAGTCGAAGGAAATTCAAACACTTGGAAGTGTTTGAAGGTTGCCGCAAGGAGTGCATGCAAAGGTTTTCTTTTCAAGGGACTGGAAATCCATGGAAAACCTCAGGAAGGATAAGGCCTTCCAATCCGTTGAAGAACAATGCAGGGAAGTTGTAACTGGAAGTGTTACGGAGGTGTCGTTAAGATTTCACCGCAGGTGAACAAGTTCATGAAGGAACGCTTNAGACTCGAGGACATGGAGATAACACAAAGACGCACAGTCAGTGCTGGGGATCTTAGTGATTCTGAAAGCGAGATTGAGGATGAATGTGAAGAAGAAGTTGCAGCGAATGAACGGTTGATCAGAGCATGAATAATTCTGAGGAGAGCATAGAAGAGAAGCAGAGAGCTGTGTAAGAACACCCATGTACAGATATTTGGATTAATAGAAAGAGATTGATTCAAATTCATGGTTTTCGTGTTTGTTCTCTATGTATTGATGTTTAATGATATTCTCATGAATGTTTGCTTCCTGTTATACATTTGCTTTAACTGCTGTGTATATGATTTCATGTTTGAATTTGAAGTTTGAGCGGAAGTAGGAATGAGTTTCAATTGTTTCTCTGTCTGAGCAAGGGTTCCTGCAAGGAGTGCAGTTGAAGGTGTCCGCAAGGAGTGCGTTGACAGAAGGCTTAGATATTTTAACTTTTGTTCTCATTCACCTAGAAGTGCATTGGGATATAGGAGCCGTGCAAGGAGTGCGCAGGCCAGGGAAAGTCTCAGAGTTGTGAAGCTGAGCAAAGCGTTTGGAAGAATACTGTCGCAGGAGTGCACAGAGTCGAAGGAAATTCAAACTCTTGGAAGTGTTTGAAGGTTGCCGCAAGGAGTGCATGCAAAGGTTTTCTTTTCAAGGGACTGGAAATCCATGGAAAACCTTAGGAAGGATAAGGCCTTCCAATCCGTTGAAGAACAATGCAGGGAAGTTGTAACTGGAAGTGTTACGGAGGTGTCGTTAAGATTTCACCGCAGGTGAACAAGTTCATGAAGGAACGCTTAGTTCATGCACAAATCCAAAAAGGAGGAACGAACGGTCAGAATTCTCCGAGGAGGATTCACGAATTTTCGTGAACCGTCAGATCTCACAGAGAAGCAAGGGGGTTACCACGAGTATTCCTAAAAATTCGAAGCTCAGGAGGGGCAGGACCATAGATCCAAGGCAGCAAGGGCCATTAAATTTACGCGTGGAATTCCATATTGGGGTTTTGTGGTTGGAAATTTCGAAAACATTGCATCTGGAATCACGAAATTTTGAAACACGATACTTTGACAGCCAAGGGATAGTGTGGGGCCAGGAGAGTTAAGCATAGAGGATAGGTGGCACGTTGTCTATGTAAGTTAAGGGCTGTAGGCCATTTTGGAGTTTTGTGGAGTGAAATCTCGAAATCTCCGCATCAAGATTCGCGATATTGCGAAGTCCGAAACCCCGATGGGGTAGGAAGCGTTGAAAAGTCAATCAGTGTTTCGGCATATCGGGGTTCAGGAATCGAGAAATCAAGTTGCTCGACATCGCGATCGTCGAGATCGTGATAGAGAAAATCCTGATAAGAAAAGGAAAATGGTCAGCGTTGACTTGTGTTGGGTTTCGGGGATTCGTGGAACCAACGCCCGACCACTGACCTCGCCAAGTCGCGAAGTCCAATCTCCCGATTGTAAAGGGGGGATCCTGTGGAGAGGTTGCTGTGGGTGTAGATTTCCCGATAGGGGGTTAGAAGATCCATTTAGAGTTCTTCGGGCCATAGTGAAGGAAAAGATCCAGTGCTGACGTAGACCTTCCAGCCTGCGGGTTGTGGAGGGAGAGTGCGTCGGCATCACGTACCTTGTGATTGTGTTTATTTTAGTGAGCCTCTTTACACTGTTGTTTTGGAAATGCATTGAATGCTGATGTAATTGTTGGTTGTGGAGCCTGATTATATTCCTGATTTAGAGGTCTTTTTTTTCAGCTGTGTTTATACCCTATGAAGACTTTACACCTCAGAAGAATGTACAATTCTCCATGTGGGGGAGTGCAGAGGGGGGTTACCCCCTCTACAGGGTCCATCCCCCTGGTTGGGGGGTTCGGGGGCAAGCAGGTCCCCGAAAGAAAAATTTCCTCTTAAATGCATATTGTAATTTCATTGTAAATCTGGATTGTTCATTATAAGGTCGTAGATCTGACGATAGAACCTATGTTAGGTTTTTTTTCCCTAGAAGGAAACCCTCTTTTATTAGGAAAATGTATTGCAAATATGTATCAATGTGAATATTATATTCTAAGAGAGGAGACTGTGAGAGAAAGAAGAGGAAGTTACAATGGGTTTGTTGTAGGTTGTATCCTTTCATTTGTTGGATAATAATAAAGGAAGGACCTGGAAATTTCTCTGGTGGATGTAGCCCACATTGGGTGAACCATGTATATCTATGTCTCTATTGTATTGTGTATCTTCTATGTTTTATTTCCACATTTGTTTTATTTTATTGCTCTGCGATCCTGTTTTTCTAATAGTAATTTGGAAATAACCTAATAACAATAGTAAAAACTTAACATAGTATAAGAGCTTGACTGAATAAAGAATATTTCACTTGGTGTCTTGATGTTTCTATTGTTGTACAAGAAAATTATGATTCTTACTGAAGATAAATTTTCGACCAAAGGCCACCTTGGGAAGTGCACCTTTCCCTAGTGCATCTTTTGGCAGCTTGAGAGAACTTTTTCAGTGGCTATATTCTCTAGAAAGTCAAACCCTAGTTTTGACTAGTACTAGAAAACTAAAAAACTAGGAAACCAGAACTAGCACCAGTCCAAAGTTGCCCAGGTCAAGTTTCAAGGGGTAAAACTTGTATTTTTCAAAAACAATCAGCTCTAGCAAACTCGCCTCAGCCCAACACATCTCCTGGTAAGCTCAGTTTCACTTTTTGAGCACTTTCATTTTCTCGTCATTTTCTTAGTTGCACGTCAAGATGTCTGCAAGCACTAATCTTGTTGACAAGTTAGAAGGTGTGGAAAATTTTTGTTCCTGGAAGTGTAGAATTGGAATCATTCTTAAAGAGAATGAACTTGCAAAATTCATAAAATAAAATGTACCGGAACCCGAAGAAAATACAGCCAAAGAGAAGTACACGAAGGATATGATTAAGGCTAAAAGAATAATTGCAGATTCCATTAAATACCACTTGATCCCTCAAGTGTATTATGATAATAATACAAAATATATGTTTGATTCCCTAACCGTAATGTATGAAGGAAGAAACATCAATAGAAAGATGAACTTGAGAACCCAACTCAAGAATACAAAGATGCAAAAAGGAGAAACAATTCAAGACTATTTCTCTAGGGTTTCTCAATTCATGGAGCAAGTAAAGGAAATTGGAGACAAATTAGATGAAGATGAACTTGTGATGACAACTCTTAATGGTCTCACAAGACCTTGGGATTCCTTCATCCAAACTATTTGTGCAAGAAAAGAGAAACTCCAATTTGACAGTTTATGGGAAGAATGTGTTTAAGAAGAAGCAAGAGTGGCCAACCGAAAAGCCATCCTATTAAGAGATGAATATCAAGCCCTAGATGCTCGTGCTAAGGGTGGAAAGGGAAAGCCTCATTTTCAAAAGGAGACTCACTTTCATAAAGAGTCTCACTTTCCGAAGAGATTCTAAAAATATCATAAAGGTCAAAGAAGGAATTTTTTTTTCTCCTCCTACCAGTGTTATCATTGTGATAAGATGGGACACATTTCTAAGAATTGTCCTACCAGAAGGGAAGAATAAAAGAAGAGAAATAACAAAAGACATCATGCCCATGCAATTGAAGATGATGAACCACCCAACAAGTTAGTGAAGGAAGTGATTGAAGAATATGTTTTGGTTTCTGCTCTCTCAAGATCTGTGACACTTGGAGAGGATACTTGGATCATAGATAGTGGTGCCTCTAAGAACATGATAGGTCAACAGAGCACTCTCTCTAGACTTATAGAGAAGGAACCCCCCCAGAAATTTTAACTGGGAGATGATTATCAGTGCCTAATCAAAGGAATGGGAGAATCCACCTACAAACTTGATTCAGGAACTTCGATGAGAATGAAGGATGTAATATATGTACTAGGTTTGAAAAAGAACTTACTTTCTATTTCATCCCTAGATAAGAAAGGTTTCAGGGTTTCATTCATAGATGGTAAAGTTCTTATGTGGTCTAAAGGAAAAAATATATAAGATGCAATTGTTATTGGAATAGAAGAAGGTGGTTTGTACAAGTTAAAGGGTCACTTAGATGTAGCCTTGACTCACTCTACTGAAAGTCCTTGTGACTTTGGCATAGAAGAATAGCTCACGTCAACTACAAATCCTTACCATATGTAAGCAAGGTAGTTACATGTTTACCAAAAATAAAGGTTGATCATGAAGATGTATGCAAGGGATGTGCACACATAAATAATATAAAGAATCCTTTTCAAAATAGCGACAATAAAGTACAAGGAATTTTTGAACTTGTCCAATAAGATGTATGCGGTCCAATGCCATCAACCTATCTAAGTGAGCATGTATACTATGTATATTTTATTGATGATTACTCTCGTAAAAATTGGGTTTATTTCTTGAAGTCAAAATATGAAGTACTTGGAAAGTTCAAAGAATTCAAAGCCTTGGTAGAAAACCTCTTTGAAAGGAAAATCAAGATACTCAAGTTAGACAATGGAGGAGAGTACACTTCAAATGAATTTGGAATATTTTGCATAGATGATGGGATTAAGAGGGAGCTCACCACTCCCTATAATCCTCGACAAAATGGTGTAGCAGAAAGAAATAATAGAACAATTATGAAAGCAATAAAGACTATGATTCATGATCAAGATATTCCAATGCACTTACGGGATGAAGCAACAAGAACATCAATATATGTCCAAAATAGATTATCCCATAGTGCACTTGGATTCAAAACTCCCGAAGAAATTTTCACTGGAAAGAATCCAGAAGTAAGCCATCTCAAAATATTTGGTTGTCCAATATTTTTACACATTCCAAAAGAAAAGAGAACTAAATTGGATCCTTCAGGAAATAAGGGAATATTTGTTGGATACTGTGAGGTCACTAAGGCCTTTAGAATTTACATACTAGGTTACCATCATATTGAGATCAACATAGATGTAACCTTTGATGAAGATGCAACACTCAAAAGATCAAGGAAATTCCATCTTGAAGAAGTATATGAAGAAGAACCTGTAGCTCTCAGAGTTGCAGAACTCGTGAATGAAGTTGAAGTTACCCCTGATGATGAGATTCCAGAAGATCATGGTATGATAGAATCTCAAGAACCTCCCCATATGATGATCTCTCACAAGAGAAATCCATCTTGGGTGAAAGAACTTATTCAAGATGCAGAGAAGTATGGTTCCCCAGAAGGAACCATTAGACAAAGCAATAAACCTAATCCATTCTCTAGCTATATGGCCTTGTTGTGTGATCTC
Organism: Picea mariana; assembly: GCA_032191745.1. NCBI lineage: Eukaryota > Viridiplantae > Streptophyta > Pinopsida > Pinales > Pinaceae > Picea > Picea mariana. The sequence goes on from JASDQU011377175.1 coordinate 7,340, forward strand.
ATAGAGAAGGAACATACTTTCTTTGAAGAAGTTGTTCATAAGAAAGAATGGATGGACACCATGACAAAATAATACCAATCCATTATTAAGAATGATGTGTGGGAAGTAGTTCCCAGACCAAAGAAAAAATATGTGGTATCCTCCAAGTGGATATACAAAATAAAACATGCAGTAGACATAATTATTGAAAAACATAAGGAAATATTTGTGGCTTGTGGAGTTTCTCAAAAGGAAGGTATTGAATATGAAGAAACATTTTCTCTTGTAGCAAGATACACTTCTATCAGAACCATCATAGCTCTTGCAGCCAAAATGAAGTGGAAGTTGCACCAAATGGATGTAATTTTTTTTTTATTAAATGGTGTTACTGAAGAAGAAGTGTATATAGAACAACCACAAGGGTTTTAAGTTGAAGATATAAAGAATCATGTCTGCAGGTTGAAGAAATATTTGTATGGGTTTAAGAAAGCTCCTAGAGCTTGGTATGACAGAATTGATAGTTTCCTAAAAAGTTTGGGCTTTACCAAGAGTAAATCTGATCCTAACCTGCTGATCCTAACCTGTACTTCAAGGTTATGAATGGTGAGCCAGTTATATTACTACTATATGTGGATGATTTATTCTTGACAGGAGAAGAAAATCTCATCATAGATTGCAAGAAGAATCTTGTTGCAGAGTTTGAGATGAAAAACCTAGGCCCGATGCATTATTTCTTAGGTATTGAAGTTTGGTAGATCCCAAAGAAGATCTTCCTTAACCAAGGGAAGTATGTAGTTGAAATACTGAAGAGATTTGACATGTTGGAATGTAAATCCATGAACACACCCATGGAAATGAATTTGAAGCTTCCGTTTGATACTTCGTCGGATTTGGTTGATGCTACTCTATACAGATAGATTATTGGTTCATTGATGTATCTGAAGAATACCAAGCCAAATATGTGATTTGTTGTGAACACCTTGAGTCAGTATCTAGTGGATCCTAGATGTGTTCACCTTGTAGCTGCAAATCATGTGATGAGATACATTAAGGGTACGCTAGATTATGGTCTATGTTATACTGGAGATCACGACTTTAGAATGTATGGTTATATTGGTTCATATTGGGATAGAATTGCTTCAGACATAAAGAGAACTTCAGGATGTTGTTTCAGTTTGGGTTCAACCATGACTTCATGGAAAAGTAGGAAGCAATCCAATATTTCTCCCACCATGACAAGAGCAGAGTACATTGCAGCATGTCCCACTAGTTTTGAAGCCATATGGCTTTGAAAGTTGTTGAAATGTCTGTTCAATCTAGATATGGAAGCTACTGTGATTCTATGTGATAACCAAAGTTTTATAAAAATGAAGGAGAACCCAATGTTCCATGATAAGTTGAAGCACATAAAGATCCAGTACCACTACATTCATGATATGGTGCAGAGGGGAGTTGTAAAGCTCCAATATGTTGGCACATATAAGTAGGTTGTTGTTATATCAAGATTTTCCTCACCCCATACAACTTGCTCAGAAGGCCTTTCCGATTTCTCTATGCATACTTCAAGTCCCTTTTTGCAATTCCCAAAGCTAAAAATAATATTTTTCCACATATACTCTCCCTAATAGCTATACAACATGTGTATATGCAGGCTTCACCACTACAACCTGCATACATCGGGTTTTGTTCCCAAAATTAAAAAAATGGTGTCCGGTTTCCATGTCATGTCACGAGATCCATGATCCTTGACCTTCCATATACTGGAAACATTATGAATCATCCCTTCAGTTCTATTTGAAGGCTATAAATGGCCCATATCCAAGCTGTGGAAGAGGAGAAGAATTCAACTTTGAGAGAAAAGTTACTCTGGAGAAATTATTCACTTCATATTGAGTCTGCATCCCTTTTTCCTTTTAAGTTTGAACACATTGTTCATCCCCCAAGCTATTCCCTCTTTGATGGAGAACCTCACTGTCTCTCTTATATGAACTTGCCTTTGGTGGAGGATTGAAGTGGTGGAGGCCTAGCTGGAAGGGACTTAGTTTCTCTGTTCTGAGAAGTGCCGACACAATTTTTTTTCATTCAAACTCTTTTGTTGATCATATTTTAATATAAATACTCTTTTCTCGTCCAATTAATGTCTTGCAAATATTTGAATTGTTATTCCATGGGCATATTTGTTATGAATATTGATGGATTATGCTATTATGTGTGTTAAATTTATATATTATCACCATATGATTGTGTATCTTGGTTGCTGAGGACAAGTTGTAGGTATATATCTTTGAGTTGAGTGATCAACGATGGTCTTCTTCGAACGTACAGATGAGTTAGGCTCTTTATATTGTCTTGTTATCATGTTTTTTTATATAGCATACTTGAGATTAGAGTTGATTTATGCAGTCATTCCATTTGTTGTGGTTTACCCCATGCCATTAAGTGATTTTCCTCGTAACAAAATTGGGGATAAAATATTCTTTTCGGGGTTTGGAGTGTTTTCTCCTTAGAGTGATCTATGTTAGCTTGAGTTTCCTTGTTGTCTGATTGCTTGACAACCTATTTTCATTTTGAGTTTGAGTTTCTTGGCCTTATCCTTAAACTGGAAGCGTTTTAATACATATACATGATTTTTCCCTTGATAGATGCACACATACGTGAGATTTCATTCTATAGGGCGCGCACATACATAGTTTTTTCTTAAACAATCACACACATCAATAATGTTTGCTCGATTGCTAAGTTTGGTGTTTGCTGGGTGAGTTTTGATAGTTTTTAAGTCTTCTTGGGTCTCTATCATAACTGTTGAGTTCCTGTAGAGTGATAGGAAACCTTTCTTTGGTTGAATTTTTGAGCGATTTTTCTTTCACATCATATTTTTCATTGGTTGTCCTTGCATCTTAGGTTAGGTGTTTGCTTCTTGGCATCCTGCTTGGTTTGTCTCTTTTTACTTACAGTAGGGTGTATATATCAAGATGTTGTTCAGTCCTTTCATTTTCATTTCTTTATATTGAAAATACAAAAAAATACATTTTGCATTTTTGGCATTTGATCTTTTGGGTTCTTATCATTGATCTTAATACATGTATGGAAAGATTGCATCTTATTGAAATTGCAGAGTTGAATTGAAAGTTGTATTTTGAAAAGCTTATCATCTTTCGAGAATTCAAGTTTAGGACTTAGCTTTATGTTCATATTTATTTCTTTTGTTTGTTGAGTCATAACATCATCAGTTTCACGACCACATATTTTGAGTAAACAAAGACATTAAAAGTAATGCTGATTAATTTAAAATTGATTAGAAACGATTTTATTTTTCAGGGTACACAAACTAGCTTAAGATATAGAGCCTTGGAATATGATTTTGTGAGTAAAGTTATCCAAGGCTATTAAACTCAAAATATGTGTCTAAATAAGGGAGTGGTGAAATCCATTGTATAATTGGTGACGTTAGGAGGCTCCGATCACAACGGAGTTAAGAACAAGGTCACACGAATTTGGTTGCAGAGATATCCCTTTAATACCTTCTTAGCGTCAGAGATATTTTTGGGGATCTATTAGTATATGGGGGTCTTTCTAGTACCTTTACCTCTGTGAGAGGCAGTGATTTCAATATTTCAAGCTTTGTTACCCTGCCCATATGGTGTACCTGAATTACGATTGTTCGCCTATGCATTGGTTATATTGTGGTGGATTTAGTTGCTTGACATAGGTAGAAACCTAGGTTACTTGTAGGGGTTATTCTTTAGGTACCTCGAGTCAGATAAGGTTCGAACAACACACAAAATTTATGGAGGATTACCTCTTCGGGGGGATCTGATCGACTGCGCTGTTAAGCCCACAAGGGCCCTTATATTTGATTCTGATACCTCCGATCTTTTGAAGGGAGTCTCAAGCCCCTCTAGGGTGAGACATAACTACTCTAGTGAGGGAGGCCCCTTTTCATCCACTATATCCTGTTTGTGTACATTGGCCTTTTTTCTTTACTTTGGTGTGCTCTCTGATTATTATTTGGCCTTAGGATTTTGTATTGCATTGTGATTTTTCATTACTATGGTTAGTGGAGCCCCTGTGAATCCCTCAGTTAGCACTACCCAACCCATGGTCTTTTCTCATTCCATGGGGACGAATCCTTTTTTATTTTCGAGTGGTACGATGAATCATGATACTCAACCAATACCTTGGGCCTCTATTATTTTTTCTCATGGTATGCCAGACATGTCTTCGCACTTTCCATCGTCTGTCTCGTCGCCTTATGTGAATCCTAGTTTTGGGTCTGGAGGTATGATGCCTCCTTATTATCCCTTTTTGTTTGGTGGGAGTCATATCCCTCAACCAACTCTTATGGTAGGAGGTTGGAATATTCCTTCCTATAGATCCAATCCTAGCTTCACTTTTCTAGGAGCAAGTGCTCAAATGGGTGGTCATTCTACTTATTACATCCCATCCATCTATCCTTCTTCCACTATGTCGGTTCCTACGAACGATTTTACCATGGTGGACCTACATCTGAACTCTGGTGTTTCATCCAGGGGGGGTCAGTTTCATAGTACGTGAAATCCCCTTCACGAGGTTCCTTTGTCTGGGGGAAACATATATCCTCACCTAAGTAACCATTGTCATGTCACTTTCTCTTTGCAAGCAAATTCCTCAGTGACGATGCCCTTACAACCCTTTGTTGAAATTACTAAGACAACTGAGAGGGGGGGTGAATCAGTTGTTTCTGTGCTTAAACAATTTTAAGTCAATTAAACCATTTTTTATTTTTCTCCAAGTGACCATCAATATTATACAACATATGAACAACATAAATAATGAGCATCAGTCACACATAAGATATACACAGAGACATATTTTCACGAGGAAACCCATAAAGGGAGAAAAAATCTTCTTCTTCGAAATGATAGGCATTCTTTTAAGTTCTATATATCATCTATAGTTGNCTAGCACCCACTAGAAGGAAGCCCCAACTCTCTGAGTGTTCCAACACCAACTGGATGGAAGCACCTACTTCCACTTATACAAGCACCAACTTGCATACATAAAACTCTGTGTTTTCCCAAGCACCACCCTGCCACCCTGTTTTCTAGCCACAAATAGATGGAAGCTACAACTCCCAATATTCAAGCACCAACTCGAATATCAGAGGACCACAGTCCTCTCTAGCACCACCCTACCTCCCTGATTATAAGTAAAATGATTGAATAACCAACAATGCAGGTGTTTCAATTCTTACCACTTCTCTTCTGTCCTGCAATTCTTCTATGCTTCTATCTGTTCTGCAATTCTGCTCTACTTCAAGCTGTTCTGCAATTCTGCTCTTGCTTCTATCTATTCAACATATATTACTCATCTCTAAGTTTTATCTCACACTGCGCATACTATAATTTTCCCTTTCTTACAGTTCAACTCATTTTTCATTCAGAACAACCAACAATTCACAATCACTCCTTCTTTCTTTTATGCACTTCACACAACTTCAGTTACACCTCGAATACCTAGGCCAACAACGCTTCATCCACTCAATCGCCAACTGTCCAATAACCATGATTCAGTTCTGCTAACTGAATCGTAACTGAATAGTTAATCGTAAAGATCAACAGTAGCCCTTCGATCAGATGCTCAAATAACCAACACCGTTGGATTAAATCTGCAGGGTCTTTCGTTTATCCCATATGCCCACTGGCTTTGACCATGGGCCTAATCAAGATGCGTTTTGCATTTCACATTTTGGTAATCCTGTGTTGAAGGGTCTCGACGCTCCAAGTTGCGATCCCTGAAATGGAGCTTAGCTCCTCCCTCTCACGTGACCACCGACAGTGACCAGAGGTTGTGCCAAAGGTGCTTCACAATTTCATGTTTCAACATTCTTGTCATGAGTGTCCTTGACACCTCCAACTTCTAGTATCCGAAACTCCGAAATGGAGTCATCTCAACTGTCCACAATCTTGATGATTCGATGGTCCAGATCTTTTCATGATCTCTCATATCACGATTCCTGTGATGAAGGGTCTCGACACTCCAAGTTGCGATCCCCGAAGTGGAGCTTAGCAATTTGATCCTTCCCTTAAGCCTTCAACGATGTGACCTTGTCTATGACCATGGGATATACCTTATCGCGATTTCACATATCGCGAGTTGCAAGGTTAGAGCATTTCCTTCCTTTGACTTTCTAGTTAGCGAAAAGTTAATCCCTCACCACATGTCCCTCTTGGATCAACGGTTAATATCTTATCACGATTTCACATCTTCACGGCCCTTCGCCATTCCTGATCAACAGTCCACGATCTCCCTTTGATCAATGAATTAGATTAAGTCATGGTTTCACATTTCGCGATTTCATAGGATAAAGCACCTCCTTTCTTTGACTTTCCAGTCAGCGAAATGCCAATCGCTCTCCATGTTCCCTCTGCATCCAACGTTCCACAACATACCTCGATCCAAAGGTCCAGATCAATTCTCGGGATTTCTCATATCACAAGTTCCCACACCATGTTCCATTGACTCATCCAATGTGTAGGTCAACGAAATTCTAGTCACTTGCCACGTGCCCTTCTTGAAGATGGACATTCCTCCTGCTTTCGGGATTTTGTAGGCCTGCTTCATCTTTCACGTGAATTCCGTGATCCTTCTTATGGATCCAATGATGGTCGGTCTTTGGGCTCAGATCTGACGCGTGAGATCTATTTTCTTCTACTGTGCGCTCCTCCTATCTAAATTCAGATTTGACGGTCATCGAGAATTCTGATTGGGATCCAATGATCACTGTTGCTCTTCACTGTTGATCTTGCCATTGCCATGTCATCATCTCTCTGCTGAGTGTGTTGATCTTTGCCATCAATGACAAAACACACATACTTTACCTCTGTCTGAAAACATGCCAACAATCTCCCCCTTTGGCATTGATGGAAACCCCTTGAGGAACATCTAGCTTTACCACTGTATTGAAATTACCACACTTTCTCCCCCTTTGACATCAATGTCAAAGAAAAAAAAACAATCTCCCCCTTAGCTATTGCAGTACATCTCGAAGGTATCAGATATGTGACAAGCATATACTCCCCTGTGTTGTTGCAGTATTATTCGGAGGTATTAGAGATTCAACCAACACAAACTCCTCCTGATAGGATGGACCCTCTTAATCTGACAGTGAGGTCACACCCAACTTCTGGCGAAGATATCCAAAAGGTGTCGCTGCTAATGGTTTAGTAAAGATATCAACAATCTGTTCTGTGGAAGGAATATAATTTACTTGAACAATCCTGTTTGTAACCCGTTCTCTGAGAAAATGGTATTTTATTGGTATGTGCTTAGGCTTGGAATGAAGTACAGGATTCTTAGAGAGACCGATGGCACTGGTGTTATCATAGTGAAGTGGAACAGGATCAGTATACGTGACCTTCAAATCTGCAAGAGTTTGTATCATCCATAAAATCTGTGTGCAACAAGTAGCAATAGAAATGTACTCTGCCTCTATAGTTGATAATGAAATGGATCCTTTCTTTCTACTAATCCATGCTACTAATGAGTCACCCAGGAAGAATGCTCCTCCACTGGTGCTTTTTCTCTCATCAACACAGTTTGCCCAATCGACATCTAAATAAGCAGTTAACTGAAAGTTATGATTTCTGGGATACCACATACCATAATTCATTGTGCCCTTCAAGTACTTGAATATCCTTGTTACCGCTACTAGATGACTTTGTTTAGGAGCAGACTGATAATGACCTACCTTTCCAACAACTTGCATTATATCAGGACAAGATGCTGCGATGTACATAAGACTACCTATCATAGAGCTATATGTCATTTGATCAACATCAGGTGAAATATCATCTTTACTAAGCTTGCAACCAACCACCATAGGTGTACTAATAGGAGAGGAATCCTCCATCTGAAATTTCTACAACATCTCTTTCAAATATTTTTCTTGAGAGATAAAAATTCCTACAGAACTCTGTTTTACTTGTAAGCCAAGAAAATATGAAAATTATCCTATCATGGACATCTCAAACTTTGTTTGCATAGAATTAGAGAACCACTGAATAGAGGAATCATTATTACAGCCAAAAATAATGTCATCTACATAAATCAAAACAACTAGTAAATCATCACTTTCAGTTTTTATGTAGAGATTACTATCAACAATACCTTTCTTGAATCCTTTGTCCTATAAAAATTTGTCCAGTCTATAATACCAAGCTCATGGTGCTTGTTTCAGTCCATATAAATCCTTCTTCAGCTTGTAGACATAATCAAGTTTATCTGCCAATGAGAATCCTTTAGGTTGCTTCATATATACTTATTCCTCTATATCTCCATTAAGAAATGTTGACTTAACATCCATCTGATAAACTTTAAAGTTCTTATGACATGAATATGCAAGAAACATTCTGATGGCTTTCAATCTTTCCACTGGTGCAAAAGTTTCATCAAAATCCCGACCTTAAACTTGTGCATACCCTTTATAGACCAATCTGGATTTATTTCTAACAACTTATCCTTTTTCATTCATTTTATTTTTGAACACCCATTTGGAGCCTATTACATTCTTGTCTTCAGGTCTAGGAACAAGCTCCCATGTATTGTTCTTCTCAATCTGATCAAGCTCTTCATTCATAGCTCTAATCCAATCATCATGCTGGTTGGCTTCATCAAAATTTTTAGGTTCAACCATAGATAAAAAAACAACATGGGATTGTTATGAGTCTTCAATCAATTTCCTTCTTGTCTGAACTCCTTTATTTATATCTCCAATTATCTGATTTTCAAGATGATTCTTTCTAACAATTCCGAGAGGTGATTTTGCTTCTTTCTGTTGATTTGTGTTAGTTGGAGTACTCGTATCTTCATCTGATTCAGATTCTTCTCTTTCTGATCCCTGAACCTGTTCATCTTCATTTTCAATTATATCTTCTGTGATTGGTTCAACACTGCTTACATTTCCTATCGGGATTTCTTCATCAAATTTTATGTCAATACAATCAACCAATTTATGCAACCTCTTATTGTAACATCTGTACCCTTTACTATTTGTAGCATAACCCAAGAAGATATCTTCATCAGCCCTGTCATCATATTTACCAATATTTTCATCATTATTCTTAATATAACATTTACTCCCAAAGACTTTAAAATGCTTGATTGAAGCAGGTCTTCCAAACCATAGTTCATAAGGAGTCTTGTCACTGTGTGGTCTAAGATGTGCTTTGTTAAGGATATGAACAAATGTATGAATTTCTTGCACCCAATATGTCTGAGGTATGTTCCTTTCATTCATCATTGATCTTGCCATTTGCTGTACAGATCTATTCTGCCTCTCAACAACTCCATTTTGCTATGGAGTTCTTGGAATTGTGTTCTCTCTTTTGATTCCATGTTTATCATAGAACTCTTTGAAGTTCCATGAACTAAACTCTCCTCCTCTATCGGATCTTATTGCCTTCAATATTTTTTCTGTTTGATTCTCAGTTAGAGCCTTAAACACTTTGAATTTTTCAAATGCTTCAGATTTTTTTTTCAAAAAGGCAACCCATGTTAGTCTAGAATAATCATCAATAATCAACATAAAATAATTTTCTTTTCCTGTACCTTCTTTCCTTGATGGTCCACATAAATCCATATGTACTAACTAGAGAGGTTTTTCTGTTGAAGGAAATTTTTTAGATTTGAACTGTGTCCGAGTAAGCTTTCCTATTTGGCATGGTTTACAAACATAATCATATGGATTTGATATCTTTGGAAGATCCTTTACTGCCCCACTATTTTTGAGCTTGATTATATGATCAAAATTTAAGTGTCCAAGTCTCCTATGCCATAACCAACTTTCATCATACTTGCTTAAGTGACATTCTTCTTTTTCTTCTTTTAACACATAGACATTGTTTTCTGTTCTTATCCCTTTTGCAACTAGCTGTCCTGAATTCATAGATTTTATTCTACAATCTTTAGAAGTAAAAACGACTTCACATCCTCGGTCATAGACTTGACTGACACTAAGGAGATTATGTTTCAGACCTTCTACAAACAACACATCTTGAGCTTTCCCTTTGCCATTACTCAAACTTACCATTCCTTTACCTTTTATTTTTCCTGGTGCATCATTTCCAAAAGTTACATTCTCTGATTTTCTTTCACTTAGAGTCAAAAACTTACTTTTGTCTCCACTCATATGTTTGGAACATCCACTGTCAATATACCAGGGATTATTTTGTTTTTGGGATGATAACACTAGTTCACACTTGTCATCTTCTTTCTTCTTCCAAATCTTGAAATTTTCAGTAGTAGGATTCGAATCTGCCTTAAAATTCCTTAAGCGACAATCTGTAGCTTTATCTCCATAGTTATGACATATGTAACATTCTGGTTCACTGAATAACAGATCATAATGATTTTTATTCTCGTAACTGTTGTTATGTTTCACCTGTGTTCTTCCTCCATTCATCACATGATTTATAGTATGTGATCGTTTGTTTCTTGGCTGTCTCAATCTTTGTTGTGGTAGATAATTATTCCTTGAGTATCTTGATTTCAAATATCTAGATCTTAAAGAACAATTTACAGCTTTGTGACCAAAGTTACAACATAAAAACAATAACCATAGAAAAAACCTTTGTACCTGAAAAAAGGCTGTAGTCGATTTATTCCATGCTGATGATTTCTTTGGTCAACAGATTCGGTTATGGTACTTTTTCTTTCATTCCTTCTTGGTGGATGATTTTCTTTCTTTGTTTCTGCAGAGTGGTTGTTGTCAATGATTGTAGATTTGACAAACTTGATGGGTTTTGTATTACTTGGATTATCACTACTTGATCCTTCTTCATAGCCCAAGCCAGCTTTCAACTTTGGATTGCTTTGCTGATTTAGAATGGAAGTTAATTATTCTGAGGATTTAATACTTGGCAGATTTTGGTGATATAATTCCTTAAACTTCTCCATTTCTTTTCTGATTTTTACTATCTTTTCTTCTAAGGCTTCACACCTCACTTTCTTCTCTGACAACTATTGTTTCAATATGTCTTCTATTTTCTTTTCCCCTTCTAACTCCACTTTTAGTAGAGAAAAGTTTTCATCAGGTTTTTCACCATTCATTTTAAACTGCATCAACAACTGTTTTTGTTTTCTCTTCTTACATCCGAGTCCGTCAATTTCTTCCAAAGCACTGATTAATTCACCTTCCATATCCACCACAGCTTCTTCATCATCCATTTCACCTCCTGTGTGTTCATCATCAAGATCTCCCATAGCCATAAGCATAAAATCATTCACTTTGTTTTCACACGATGAATCACTATTTATGTCTTCTGAGGAATTTTCATTGTTTGCACACAAACTTTTCTTTTTACTATATTTCTTGAATTTGTACTTCTTTTCATCATCAGAGTTCTGGTCCTTTTTCTGGTGGGGAAACTTAGATGCAAGGTGACCTATCTTACCACAGTTAAAGCATTTGAAGGGAAGCTTGCCTTGATATTTTCCTGATCCTTTCTTTAACCTTCTCACAAATTTTTCCTCAATATCATCTAAATCTAAATCAATATTCTTGTTTGCTTTAAAATATGCTTCTCTAGTAATGGATTTATCTTTGCTGATTCTCATTTCATATGCAGTTAGTGTTCCTAGGAGTTGATCAATGGACATAGTTTTAAGATCATTTAGTTCTTCTATTGCATAAAATTTTGGATTAAATTTATCAAGCAGAGATCTTAAAATCTTCTGAACTAAGAATGATTCTTCAAACTTCTCACCAAGACCCTTCATGGCATTCACAAGTTCTTCAACTCTTAAAAAATACTTACTAACTGTTTCATCTTCATTCATCTTTCGATGTTCAAATTTCAATCTATATGTTTGAAGTTTGGCATCTTTTACTTTCTCATTTCCTTCATAACTGTTAATAAGTTTATCCCACATTTCTTTGGCAGTTTGAAGATGCATCACCTTTACAAACTCAGCTTTTGCAAGTCCATTCAAGATAGCATGCATTCCCTTAGCATTAAAGCTAAATTCTAACTTATCACCCTTGGAGGCTAGCACAACAAGTGTTATGTATCCAGTCTCTACTACATCCCAAACATCAACACATAAGGCCATTAGGTATGTTCTCATTCTAACCTTCCAGAAGGCAAAATTTGTTCCATCAAATAGAGGAGGCTTAGTGGTTGAATTCCCTTCATAACTTGTCATGTTTAAGCTTACAAATCTACCTTTAGATAAAAGAAATCTTCTCTGATACCAATTGTTGAAATTACTAAGACAACTGAGAGGGGGGGTGAATCAGTTGTTTCTGTGCTTAAACAATTTTAAGTCAATTAAACCATTTTTTATTTTTCTCCAAGTGACCATCAATATTATACAACATATGAACAACATAAATAATGAGCATCGGTCACACATAAGATATACATAGAGACAGATTTTCATGAGGAAACCCATAAAGGGAGAAAACCTCTTCTTCTTCGAAATGATAGACAATGTTTTAAGTTGTATACATCATCTATAGTTGAGCACCAACTCAATGTGAGGCTACTACCTTTGTTTTACAAGCTCCAACTTGTTTGAGAGCACCAACTCTCTATTTTCTCCAGCACCCACTAGAAGGAAGCCCCAACTCCCTTAGTGTTCTAGCACCAATTGGATGGAAGCACATACTTCCACTTATACAAGCACCAACTTGCATACATAAAACTCTGTGTTTTCCCAAGCACCACCCTGCCACCCTATTTTATAGCCACAACTAGATGGAATCTACAACTCCCAATATTCAAGCACCAACTCTAATATCAGAGGACCACAGTCCTCCCTAGCACCACCCTACCTCCCTGATTATAAGTAAAATGATTGAATAACCAACAACGCAGGTGTTTCAATTCTTACCACTTCTCTTCTGTCCTGCAATTCTTCTATGATTCTATCTGTTCTACATTTCTTCTCTACTTCAAGCTGTTCTGCAATTCTTCTCTTGCTTCTATCTATTCAACATTTGTTACTCATCTCTGAGTTTTATCTCACACTGCGCATACTGTCGGTCTCACACTGCACATATTGTAATTTTCCCTTTCTTATGGTTCAACTCATTTTTCATTCAGAACAACCAACAATTCACAGTCACTCCGTCTTTATTTTATGCACTTCACACAAATTCAGTTACACCTCGAATACCTAGGCCAACAATGCTTCAACCACTCAATCACCAACCATCCAAGAACCATGATTTGGTTTTTCTAACTGAATCGTAACTGAATGATTAATCGTAAAGATAAATAATATCCCTTCGATCAAATGCTCAAATAACCAACACCGTTGGATTAAATCCGCAGGGTCTTGCGTTTATCCCATATCCCCACTGGCTGTGACCATGGGCCTAATCAAGATGCGTTTCACATTTAGAATTTCGGTAATCCTGTGTTGAAGGGTCTCGACGCTCCAAGTTGTGATCCCCAAAATGGAGCTTAGCTCCGCTAGCTGCTCCCTCTCACGTGACCACCGACAGTGACCACAAGCTGCACCAAAAGGTGCTTCGCGATTTCCAGTTTCAACATTCTTGTCGTGAGTGTCCTTGACACCTCCAACTCCCGATATCAGAAACTCTGAAATGGAGTCAGATCAACGATCCACAATCTTGATGATTTGACAGTCCAAATATTTTCGTGATCTCGCATATCACAATTCCTATGATGAAGGGTCTTGACACTCCAAGTTGCGATCCCCAAAATGGAGCTTAGAAATTATCTCCTTCCCTTAAGCCTTCAATGATGTGACCTTGTCTATGACCACGGGCTAGACCTTATCGCAATTTCGCATATCGCGAGTTGCAAGGTTAGAGCATTTCCTTCCTTTGACTTTCCAGTTAGTGAAAATTTAATCCCTCACCACATGTCCCTCTTAGATCAACGATCAAGATCTTATCACGATTTCACAACTTCACGGGCCTTCGTCATGCCTGATCAATGGTCCACGATCTCCCTTTGATCAACGACTCAGATTAAGTCGTGGTTTTTCATTTCACGATTTCATAGGATAGAGCACCTCCTTTCTTTGACTTTCCAGTCAGTGAAATGCCAATCGCTCTCCACATGCTCTCTGCATCCAACGTTCCAAAACATACCTCGATCCAAAGGTCCAGATCAATTCTCGGGATTTCGCAGATCACAAGTTTCCACACCATGTTCCGTCGACTTATCTAATGTGCAGGTCAAAAAAATTCTAGTCGCTTGCCACGTGTCCTTCTTGAAGATGGACGGTCCTCCTGCTTTCAGGATTTTGTAGGTCCACTTCATCTTGCACGTGAAGACCGTGCTCCTTCTTATGGATCCAACGATGGTCAGTCTTTGGGCTCAGATCTGACGCCTGAGATCTATTTTCTTCTACTGTGCGCTCCTCCTATCTGAATTTAGATCTGACGGTCATCAAAAATTATGAATGGGATCCAATGATCACTGTTTCTCTTCACTGTTGATCTTTCATTTCCATGTCATCATCGCTCTACTGAACGTGCTGATCTTTTCGATCAGTGACAAAACACACATACTCTACCTTTGTCTAAAAACATTCCAACACCCTTTTTGAATCAGTTTGGAGGAGGATACTATCCTGCTGGATAGGGCCATGGTATATACGAGAACCCTTCCTGGCCTACAATATCAAAACCAATCTTTACCAGAACCTTGGTCTCAAATGCCACAACCAATTGCCTCCATTCCAGTCACTGCAATTCATACTGGAATTATATCACCAACCTCTGCTAGTCATGTTGGAGATAGGTCGACAACCTTTGCAAGTCATGTTGGAGATATGTCGACAACCTCAACAAGTCATGTTGAAGACTAGGACTCAGCCGCTGCAAGTCATGTTGGGGGCACAAATCTAGTCATTGATAGTTATACTACACATACATCACCAACCTCAACTAGTCATGTTGTGGATTCATCACCAACCTATCCAAGTCATGTTGGAGATGATATACTAGCCTCTGCAAGTCATGTTGGGAGCATGTCACCAACCACTGCAAGTCATGCTGGGGGAATTCATACAATTGAGAAGCCTTGATGTATAGGATGTAATCCCAAGTTCCTTTGTAGGATTTTCAAAGGAAATCACCTTACTCATTTGTTCCCTGCTACTGCAGTGGTATGAGAAGTGCACTCCTTGTATGATATCCCTTTAGGTTCTGAGTCATCTTTGGTTTCCCAACCTTCTTTGGTTGATACAATGGTCCCATTGATGCAATATTCGGTCAGAACCACTCCTATTTTTGGGGGTGATGCATCTCTTGACCATGTTGTCTAACATACGATTCAACCAAAGGTTGAAGAAGTGGTCGTTTCGATGCAATCTTTGGTCTATCCCACTCTTCTCTTGGAGAGTGACAAGTCTAAGGAAGGGACATTGCTGATGCAATCTTCGATCAATCCCACTCTTATTTTGAAGGGTGATGCATATTTCGACCACGTCCTTAGAATTTATATTCCTTTACCTTATGAACAAGGGAGCATTCCACTCTCTTCAAGTACGCTCCCTCCAAGTCCTAGGGTGGTTTCCTTTGATTGGAATGATCTTGTATAGCCTCACCTTCCTTTTTCTACACCCTTCCAGATAAGGGGAATTCTTTGATATATTGTAGATAAAGTATCCTCTGCAAGTATTTTATCCTCCTCGACTTGGAAACCTTTGGGTTTTCCCAAGATTGTGTCAACTATCTATGAGTTACCGACTTTTGACAGAAGTCCTACACGGGAGCCCTGACCTTCCCCATGATATGCTACTTAGAACAACATTACTGAGTATTGTTTAATCTCTTTTCCGACTCTCTCAAAAAGTGAAAAATATTGTTGAGTGAACTTGTCTCTTTCAAACTCGTTAATTGGATATGAAAGGATGTCTATTTGGTGTAAGTTTAACCCTTTTTCAGACCAAGTAGACTAATTTCAAAAAAGGAATACTCTAGTCACTAGTGGCTAGAAGAGTCCTCATGAGTATTGTTTTATACTTTTTCAGGCCTAGGGGACTAAATTTACGAAAAAGGACATTCTTTGGAGTTAAGTTGTAATTGCATCTCATTATCTTGCTTTCAGTATTGAGCCTAATGTTGGTTCCTTCTTTCACATTATAAGCCTATTACCTCAACAATTTGCATCACCAGCCAAGAACAACCTTGTTTATATCCTTTGCATCTTGAAACCTTGTACCCTAAAAGGAAACATTCCCCCAAGTGTCCATGTCCTGCATGCACCTCCTAGCATTGAGAATAGGCATGTTCCACTGTTGGAACTAGTTTCTTACTCACGACACTCATTTCCTTTGTATCTTAGAATTCCTTTGTCTATGAAAAAACAAAAAAAAATATGGGAGGGAAAATAATATTATCTGATACTGGAAGCAAACGTGTCACCTTTGAACATAGCACAAAATTTTGAGTCTAGTTTTCATCCAAAGTTTGGGTTTAGCATGAACTTAGGAAGCTGAGCTTGTTACTTAGAGTTTACTCCTCTGACTGGTTACTATTCCAATCCCTATGGAGAGTTTTATTGGTGCCTCCTACATCACAAAGTTTCATCATTAAATCTTTGCTATCAGAGTCCTCCATATGTCTCATGCTCTTGTCCAAAGTATGTTTATAAGTCCGTGTCATCCATTTCTCAGAACTCTTGAATTTTCATGTCGTCCATACCATCAGTGTGTCTCAAAGTTACATGAAGTTGTAGTCATACCGTGCACCCTAGTCCTAATTTCCTTATGGGTAGGTAACCTTGAACCTAGAAGTAAACATATCCTCGTTGGTCGCTGACTGGGGGGTTTCCCTTATGCTCGA
>JASDQU011377176.1:0-13050 GCA_032191745.1 Picea mariana
TGTCATCTCTAACTTGTAATACATGAACTTGTAATACATGAACTTATAAACCATAAACCTTATAACCATTGTAACCCTTAAACTTTACTAAACCTAACATTGATCCCTTCCAAGCCATAACAAATAGCTCGTATAACCTTTAATCCTTATAACTCATAACTCCTAACATTACAAACCCTAACCCCTTTAACCCTTACCTATATTACCCTATTCATAAAACACTAAATCCATATAATCCATATTTGTAAAACACTAACCCCTTACTGCCATGACATGTAACCCCTCACCCATATAACCCATTACACACGTATCACCTAATTATTAACAACTATAACCCCTATAATTCCAAACATGTATACTCTTTAAGTCCTTTAACTAATATCACCCCTAACCTCCCTAACCATAACTCATGTAAGCATGTAACCATTAATATCTACCCTTTATAATATTTATAACCCATAACACCTTATCTAGTTTATAATTCATTTAACTTTTAATAGTTATAACCCATTATTTCCAAATACCTATAACATCTTCATCACTTAAATACTAAAACCCTAGCATATATAACCCCTAAGAATTATCCCCTATAACCCCTAAATATTTGTATGTATTACCATTAACACTTAACACATATATCTTTTATCCATAATTAGCGCCTATAACGTCTTCCTCTAAACCCTTAGAATGAGTGAAAATAAACCATAAAATAGTTCAATAGCACCAAATTACTAAATCACACAGAAAATTTTGAAGTACTGACCTTCAAAATCTCAGCTATGTAGAGTCTGATCAATTCAATGTTTCTCTTCTTGAAAGAGAATTGAAATCAAGATTTCATAAAAACCAGAACACCCGAATGATTTTCGCAATTGTAGAAAATGATTGTCGTAACTATAGAAAATTTGTCGTAACTGGGATATATATATGATTGATTTGCCACAAATGATCGTTTGATTCCCACACGTGCCCTTTTTGGTCGTTAGAGTGACTAAATGGTGGTTAGTCACTAGAGAGACCAATATTCGTCATTAAAACAACCAACCTAGAATGTTGGTCACTAGAGTGACCAACATTTGGACCCAGAAAAAAAAGGTAAATTTAGTACAAAAAATGTAAAAAAAATATGACGAAATTCTAAACCATCGTAATTTGCACCCAATGTAGTAGTGAGTTGATCTAATCCATGTGATTTCAATCCTGTATCTCTTCCTCATCCTCAACAACTTGGTACTATAATCCTCCTTCAAATCTGGCTTAGCCTCATAGGACTTGTGCATGCATCACGTAGGGTCTCATGGGACAAGTATCATACAACATGCAAGGGTGCCTTGTGGGACAATAGGGTTTCACAGAAAACCATTTCTCTCCTATACAATCCTGAAACTTTCTCTCACATTACTATTTCGCTACCTCAAATTCGTTGTTTCTAATTCTCCAACAGATCACTCACTCACTAGAATATATTCAATAAAATTGTGTAAGTGAATATATAAATGGCAGGCTTCTTGTTGTGTATTTATACCTTTTCTAAGTAACTTCTCTCCTTAACTTTAGGACTTATTGTTGCAACCAATTTTCCCTTTGATTAATGACTTGTAAGTTTTTAGGGGTTTCTTAACCCATCTTTGGAGCTTCTATCTTCATGACCTCATAACTCCTTAACCACACAAAACTATGTGACATACCACCTATCATTGGAAATGATATGATGGGGACTATCCATCTATGAGTTTGTTACTTGTATTTACAATGTCCTTTATTTCCTTATTCCTTAAACAACTTCAGGATTCATGACCATACCCCTAGTGCTTCTTGTGAACTTATTCAAAGGGTCTTCTCATGATGGCCATGCTTAGAGAGAGGCCATAAGGTGATGAATTTGGAGACTTATCCAAATACACCCATCACATTTATTGACATCAATGACAACCAACTATACAACAACATAAATGACAACCAATTATCCAACAATATCCCCCTTTGGCATTAATGGAAACACACATACTCCAACACTCATATTCCACTTGTGAAAAATTCTCCTGATCTTTCTCTCCTCATTTTTATCTTCCCCTTTGATGTCAATGGCATAGGGTATCTCCCTTTGGGGATGCTCTCCCTATCTTCATTCTTATGATATTTCTCTTTCTTCCTCTTTGACATCATAGGAAAAAGGGTAAACTCCCCCTGTCAGTATACCTTCTTTGAAAATATCTATCCGACTTCATGCACTCCCCCTATCTTCATGCTTCTCATCTCTTTCTTTAAAAAATTCTCTCCCTTTACTTCTCTACAATATGTCGTGTAGATCAATATGGGATTCGGTACATACTCTTCCTTTGCTCTCTTTTGGTGCTTCGTGTCCATTGGTGCTACCTATTGTAATTCATTGACATATGTATAAATTTCATAATTTTTTTATTTAATTCAAGTATTCATGGATTTTCAAGTTCACATCAATGACCATACTTTCCTCTAGTGATACAGATTAGGTTGATAATTTCTCTTCCTTGTTTTGTTGTGATTTTCACTGCTTTCTTTCCTATGACTAATTGTCCATGTGTCTAATCATATGCATCTTCTTTGAATCATGTATTTTGTATTTTCCAAATATCCCATGAATTCATCTCTGTCCATATCTCATAAAACCTTATATGATTCTTCTACTCAACTGCACACAATGTTGACCCATCTACTGCAACATATTCCTGTTTTTCAAACTATCTGTTCAATTTTCAAATTAGGCTCTACATGTCTGCAACAATCTGTAATGAATAAATCCTTGTATGAATACATTCCTGGAATCCTCTATATAAATCTATCATTGAATATATGCATGGAATCTGTTAAGCCTCTAAATTGACATCCCCATTACCATATTATACTCCTTATTTACACCTTTTTGACCTAGCTAAGCTTGGGTAAATGACAAAGAACACTATGTCCAACCACTTATAAGGTCACGAGGTAAAGTATATTTGAATTCATGCATTTTGTGGTTTATAAATCTAGGAGAATAAATATTTCATGTGCTAATGTTGAAATTTCTATATGTATACTTTGACCTTTGGACAAGTCCGACACACCTATGTCAGCCAACCCATCTGGTACTTATGCACCAATTTACATTGATCTAGTACCTACAGATCACTCACTTTCTGAATCTGGTACCAAGAGCACCTCCTTCTCAAATCCAATACCCACTGATCATTCACTGTCGCGATCTGGTACCAACGTCCGTAGCCTATTAGAGTCTGGTACCAACCAATTGCATGTTTTTCGGATCCGTCGTGTCTCACCTGTCATGATCCGCTACCAGTAGAATAAATAGAGTATGACAAGTTTAGCTCCATATCGTGCCTAAGATAACTGTTGAATGTTTAAAGTTCTAGTAAGACTATATTAAGCCAGTTTGGTTATTGTTTCATCCTCATACACTCTACGTCATGAGGATGAATATTAAAATATGTAACAGAGTGTGTAAATTTGACATTTGTTGATATGCTGAAGATTTCACCTTCTTGTGTTTCATGACTGAGACTTTTTAAATAGATGTGGAAAGGGTGGTGTAAATATAGGGAGATAACATAACACAACATGTTAGAGCAACGTTGCATATTGTAGAACATATCTTGAGTTTGAGTTTAACTGAAGAATTTCATTTACTTCCATGTCTTGATTCTTAATGAATGGATGCGAATTGAATTGGTAGTATAATCTAATTTCATGTTTTGAGATTTGAGTAATATTAATGTGTTGATCAAAAACTAACTTATTGTAGACTCTAAACGCTGGCCTATTGAAGAGGCAAGGGCCCACCGCCCAATAGAGATCAACCTTCTTGTAGACTAGTGTTAGCATTTGATTTCAATAGTGTAATTGTTAGACTAGCTGTAGCTTTGATTTCTCAATTTAGTTCATCATCTCTGACAATTTCATATGTTAGTCGCATAGTTCATAAAATTTATTAAGATCTTTACTTACTTTGTTTTTTCATATGCCCTATTTTTGTTTTTATGAATTGGATTTCTTTTAGTGGACATAGACATTGGCAACAATAGTCAAACATATTTGGAAAATAACTAGTGAAGTTCACAATAGATCATTGTGAGCCAAAACATATCTAATTTACTGGCTAATGAACTACCCATGATATGCCTCGATGATTGATGTGTGATTTCCTTTTTAGAGTGTGATTTCATAGTTAGATTTCTAGGTCAAATAACAGAGTTGATTTTTCAAAGGATTCCATATCATACTTGCATGTGCCACAATGGAGTAGATAGCCTCTGTGTGAAAGACAACCAAAGTGTCTTTTAGTTTGATAGTTTGCTTTATTCCTAGCATGCATAATCTAGATTAGTTCTATACTCATGACATTAGAATTACCTCTCTTACTGGTGTCTTGTAACTTTGTTGATTATGAATCCCTGATTGATAATTAATGTGTGCATTATACTAATCATATAAGCATCACAACATAATCCTCTATACAATCATGAATTGATTCCTTTGTAACTACCAGTTGACACCTACATGGGTATGTTTTCTAAAAACAATCAAACTTTCACAAGACATTCTACACTTATGTTATCAAACAATTTTGAAACTTCCTTCCAAAATATATAAATACTTTAGGATTCTCAAAAAACAATTCTCTGATATGTAGAGTTGTTTCTTAGACTCCCCTTGTTCGAAATTCATATTTACCAGGAGTCTCCAAGACAGATGGATCAGAAAAATACCCACTCTGATGCAGAGTAATCTTCATTTTCGTCTATGGAGACATATTCATTTTCATCCTCTTTCTTAATTGTGTCATTATCCTGAATTCTAACATATTATTCTTCATCCTCTTTCTAGATTATAACATATTCGTCTTTTCCTGTCGATTCATCATGATCTTGCTTTGTTGCAAATATTGTTAGTACGATCTATGGGACTTGGTATTCCATCACCTTCTCTTCTTGTTTTTCATTTCTTCTCCAAACCTTCTTGTATCTAACATCTTCCTTTTTTCTTGTAGATTTTCTCTAATTTCGTACTACTGCAAATTCTAAGAATGTGACTTATGGGTGTTCGTCCTTCATGTGTTCATCCTTTACCTGTTTCGGTTTTCTTTTCCAAATCTTCTTATATATGATATCAATGTTTTCTTTCATATAAGTATCCATCATGCTTCTACAATCACGAACTATGTGTCCATAGTTGTGACATTAGTAACATTCAATATTATATGGATCCATATAATCATTTCTTTCTTGAACATTTCTTCCATAAGTTCTACACTCTACCACTTTATGTCCAAAGTTAGTGCAAGTAAAACAATGACCATAAAAGAAACTTTCATACCTAGGAGTGAATAATATTATTTATGATTTAGTCCTTCTAAACTCATGCCTTGGATGATCATGATATTCTCTTGTGGTGTTTCCTTCACATTGGCTGAATCTTCTATGATACCTGAAAGTGGAGGGTCTTCTTTAATATCCATCTCTTCTATAATTTGCTTCTTGAGTTTTCTTCATTTCTGGAATGTTCTCCTTGAAGGGCTTGCATTCTTCCTTCTTTATAATGTCTTTGATGACCTCTTCATAACTCTTAGCCTTCTCTTCATTCTTCCTTTATAGTAACCTGTAAATTTTATCTTCATATTTCTTTACCGATGATGTGGAGATTTATCTTTCTTCAATGTTCTTGTTGAGCTTGACAATTTTGATTCTTAAGGTAACAACTTCTTCTTCAATCTTCTTACAATCTTATTCTTTATTCATCATATGGATCTTCATGGCTTCTTGTTTCCTCTTTTCTTCTTCAAGTTGGGTCTTCAAGGAGAAGATTTCCTCTTCAAGTATTCTCTCTTATTGATTGAATTCTACTTCAAGATTATTTAAGTCCTTAGATATTTACTTGAGATGGCTAGTCAAAAAATCTTCTCTCTTCTCTTGTTCCTTTCTTTGTGCTACTATTTTGGATTCCAAAAAATGCTTTTCTTCTGAATAACGTTTGCATGCTTCTTCAATCCTTCTATCTTCTTCAATTTGTACTTTTAGGTTCATCTGCTAGACTTATTTATAGTTGGGATTTGAGACCCCTTTAGCTTGATCAATTCTTCATTGAGTAACTTGTTCTTCTTTCTTTCATTCATCAGATTGTCTAAAGTGCTGATTAATTATGATTCAATATTTACTATTCCTTCTTCACAGTCTTCTTCTTATGAATCTGGAAGACACAAAGAGCATATTTCTTCTTGTTCTACTTTAACATCTTCTTTATCTTTATTATCATGTTTTGGATATGTGGTAGAATGAGATTATGCAAAGTATATATTATGTAGCTTATCACAAAGTTATTTGGCTGATGAACATTGACCCACTTTATCTTTTACTAAATCCGGTGATCCTTCCAAGATGAAATCCATTTCTATATTGTTGTTTCTCTTCGGTTCCTTCTTGGTTGTAGTATTATGTTTCTTTGAACCGGTGTATCTTGTAAAAACTAATTTAAAAACATCAAATCCTTGTTCCTATAGAAATACTTTCATATTCCTACTCCATATCTCATAGCTCAGACCAATCATACCATCAAATATTGTTGCTCCATTTATTTTTCACTTCACAAATCCTAACGTTCAATTATATGTGGAATATGTGATCTACCTTCCAGTGGTTAAACTATTTTCTTGAAGGACCTTCTATGCTACCAATTGTTGGAATACTGAGAGGGGGGGTGAATCAATATGAACACTTTTTCCACTTTCAATCACAATATATAATCTTCAACTTCATCAACATTATATCATTTATGATTACATGCAATATATCATTAGAATATAAAAATAAGTAGTACTATTCAACAATATCACATTAGATACATAGTAAACCATAATATACGTAGAAAATGTTATCACTCTGTAATTTTCCCAAGGCTGTGGGGACAATCACAGAGGCAACATAAAAACCGCTTCAAGTCTCGGATCTAGCCCTCCAAGACTTGGATAGGGATCTCTCTGTTTGATATAGATTTGTTTGAATAGATATTAGGCTAGCTAATGAGTTCAGAGTTTGGATTTTAGATTTGAGGTGTTTGGCTGAACGGACTGCTTAGAATCCCATTGGGCTATGGAGTCTGTGACAAGTTTGAAATAAAACACAGATTTACAAGTTATTTCCACAGGGAAAGTTAATGCAAACGTTGGATCCTTTTAAAGTAAACAGGTGTACAGCAGAAGTAGACTAGATGGTCAATCAAAATAAAAAATCATTTAAGAATTTCTTCATTGTAATATCGAAAGAAAACATTAAGATTTTAAAAGCTTGACACAGAGTATCGGAGATAAATTCTGTGCTAAATCTCCTTTTAAAAATTAGAGAAAGAAAACATAATGATGACTAAGTAAAATCACAATCGACAAAGAAAGAAGACTTCACCAACTGTCAACACATAGGCATCCTGCGAAAAAGTCCCTTTTATTACTGATGAATTTGAAAAATATTACAGAGTACAGCCTCCCTGAGAGCCAGAATCAACAACCATTTTACATTAAGATCACTTCAATAAATATGAGAGATCCCCCATCAATTTTAGTAAGTTGGATTCAACCGCCTCGGCTAAAAATAACAACAAATCCCCAAAAATCCTGAACTGACTGCCATGAAAGACGGGCCAAATTTCTACAAAAAAGGGGTTCGCTCAGACATTTGTTTCTCTTTAATGATAACACCTTGGAAAACACTGAAGGAGTTTATTGTACATGAGTATATTTCAGACAAAAAATGCTTTTGGTTTCACGAAATTCACCTCCATATTGCCGAAACAGCTCCCACAAAATCAGGGCTGAAACAGAAAGAACCGGAAATCCAAACAATGAGGATGAAAGATAGCTTTGATTCTCCTAGATGGTGGCACTTGTGAAAAACATGAGAGATTTTTTTGTTCTTTATCTTGTTACGGAGAAAAACCTCTCTCGGTTTTCCAAAATTCGCTTTAGTTTGCCCGGAATCGCCTTCAGAAATAGGTTGGTCAAAAATGCTGCGAAAGCGGTTTTTTTTGGGGGCAAGGTGGTATTCTGGACCCCCCTGAGGTGGTAAGTGGTTTTTTTTTGGCGGGGGGGTCCGCTGGCCTGTGGATATGACAAGTGTCCAGGGGTGGTAATATGAAACCACTCATTCTGGACCCCCCTTGGTGTGATGGGACATGAGGGGGGGCGGGGTATCGAATGCATGATGAGCATGGGTAGAAACTTAGGATAGTGTAGTTTTAGTTTTTTAATTTTTAATTTTTGTTTTTGTTTATTAAATTTGTTATTTTTTTTATTATTTGATTTTTAATTGTTTTAATTTTAATGTTTTGTGATTTGTTTTATTTACGTTTATTAATATATGTATTAAGTTACATTTTATTTTTATTTTTTTTAATTGTTTTTTTTTAGTTTAGTTTTTATTTAAATGTTTTATATTGTTTTGTGTTTTATTAAATGGGTTTTATATTAATTAATTTTATTTTAACGTTTAACACTAACCTAAATTAACCTAAACACTAACTTAATTATTAGCTAATTAATTAATTAATAATTAATCAATTGCTAACAAAACTAACTTAGCTTATTGGTCTACTTACACTAACTTTATTAACCTATTTACTAACTACCAACCTTATTAATTTATTGTTCTTTTTAGCCTAAGTTTGTTTATTCATGGATGGGTGGCAAGCGGGATGTAGTCAACTGGACAAAAGGACAAGGGAGTGAGGGCGCAGCATGGATGAAGGATCTAGCATGGAGATGGAGGATCGGGTGAAATGGATGGAGGGGAAAATGGGATCAACCGAGCTAGACTTCGTCATCACGAGAGAAATGCCAAATCATCAACTGAAAAGTCAGGCTACCTATGATTATAGGACCCCAACATAGGCTCCACCTAGGGATGGCAGCTCTTTTAGGAGGTGTCAAGAACCACTGAACTTTGAACATGCAGACCAATGCTTTATCCATTGGGTTGTTCCCAAAATTATTCTGAAATCTGTACCTATTTTGATCTTTCAACCGAGACCAAATAAAAAATAACTCTGCTGAAAAAGAGATGCTTGGAATGTTGATCTTATTCACACTCTCCTACCTACCCTATACTATTGAAAATCATGCTAAATCAAATAATACAAAAATGCCAATGAAGCCAATCAAGTAGCTGTTCATACTAGAGAACTGTTTGACTGCTTGTTAGCACAGTTAAAAAGGCAGCTTGACCTTTTACCCATAGATTCAAACCTGCAAAGTGTAATGGCCACTACTGAAAACATGATTTATCTTCACAACAGAGACCTCAACAATCCTGAAGAACAAAAGTAATGCCAGAGATATATTGAGGCTCTGCAGTGAAAAATTTCTCCATATAGGTGACTATAGGATCAAGGTAGAACTGACCTGTTTCTTGATCTTTTAATTTATCCAAGTCAGCAACATGATCTGGCATTGTATCTATGCTATTTTCATCCTCATGCAATGGTTGATATGGCTGCAAATTTTATGACAGGTTTAGTAGTAATATTGTTGTTGAACTACATTGTGAAGTTGATTGCTTGACCATGTCAAGATCATAAAAAATTTTCAGCTCATGACTGGCGAATGAAGAATGATTTTGACCACACAGGTCATCCAACTGATCAGCTATTGGATCCTGAAAAGACTGGCAAGACTGCAACATCAATTCAAATGAAAGTTCCTGACTTTTTATGTGTTTATCCTTCAACACTTGTTCAAGAGTCTCCTTCAAAATTTGAAATGAATTATAATCTAATGGTACAAAATTACATTTCACTGATTCAAATCTTGTTTCGAGTGTTGGACTTACATCTAGACTTTGAAAATCAAGGGAAATTAGTGACTCTGATTTTGGGTCTAAAACAGATCCCATGTCATCAATGACATCCTCTACTGACTCATCAGAAAATTTTATGTCTTCGCTATTTACAAATTGCCTAGAGTTCCTTTTCAGAAATTGAAAAGATGAGAAACACAAGGGCAAAGATTTTTCCCTTACTCTGAAATTTTCTGCACTTTGATCATTGTTGTCATAATTTCCACGTATAGATTGATTGTTCTACTGGGATTGAAAATGATCTTCTTCCTCCCAATCATATGTGGTTGATTTATTTGAGAAATCCAATGTGGTATAATCATCATTGTACCAATCAAGCTTGGGTGAATCATCCATGGATGAAATGCCATTCAACATGCACATCATATCAGCTGATGGCTCTTCAACAAGCTGCATTGGGGTTTCATCTTTGACTGTATTATGAATCGAATACATGAAATAATTCTTTGGTGGTTCAGAATATAGAGGTTGGGCTGAAAAATGTTTGGGGACATTGATCCTTGTCCGTTCTGGTGCTAATGGAACATAAGGTATTTGAACAACAAGCTCATCTTTCCTGCTAATCTTCTGCATCATCTCTCTTACAGTGTTTGCTAGAACATCTAGTTTCACTTTTGAGGATGTCATTCATTCCTCTTCTAGTCTATCTTCCTCTTCTGCCCTTAATTTTTCCTTTCAGTTCAACAAGTTAGCTTCCACATCAACTGCAACCTTTTGCATTTCTTCAATGCTTCCAGTGTTCCTTTCTCTTAATTGGAATTTCATCTCAAGATTGAAGGCATATGGGTAATGCAAGTGAGTTGATCCTGGGGGTGGCCTTATATCAACAGGCATTGCATTATAGACTTGGTTGAACCTTGCTAAAAAATGATGTACTGTTTCCCCTGGCTGTATTTTCAAATGGTCATACTCTTCTAGGATGAGTGATGCAGGAGCATCATAAGTAGCGAGCCAAGCGAGCATGAAGGTGGAAGATAGCTGGGAAAAGCACAGCACACGTTTTGCACATTTTGAAATATTTTTGAAAGATTAAGAAGTGGATATTAATGTAGTAGCTAGAAGTGTACTTGCATTTATATATGGCTATTGTAAACAGATCATGAGCAATTTTCTCTCATTTGCCAATGTAAAAGGCATTCAATCCCAATTAATGAAAGCAGGTAGGTTTGAATTAATAGATTTGATAGTTTAGAAGAGTAGGAGGGAATACAGATATAGACACCCTCGCCTTTGTATCATAGTAAGTAATTGTATCATTAGCATAGCACAGAAGAAGAGAGTTGTAGTGGAGAGATGTAGAGAAAAGCCCATATATAGGAGCTTTGAATTAATATATGAAGCTTTGAATTAGATTCATGGTATTATGTTGTTTTTTGTTTATATATGTTGAATGGTATGCCTACAATGTTTTATTCTCTCTATTATGCATTTGCTTTAATACTATGTTGAATGTATTATTTCATGCTGAATGTTTGAACTCTGAGAGAAGAAAGAGAATGCGTTTCAATTGTTTCTCTTCCTGAGAGAGAGTTCCTACAAGGAGTTTAGTGAAACTTCCACAAGGTGTGCATTGACAAGGCTTAGAGTTTACCTCAGAAAGCTTAGGAAGGATACTATTGTTCTCATTCTAGTAGAAGTGCAGGTGGAGTACATAAGCCGTGCAAGGTGTGCACAGGCTAGTTGAAGCCTTAGAATTTATCAACTAAGGTTAAATATTGAAGGATTGTTGTTGTAGAGGGTGCACAGAGTCGAAAGATCAAATACCTAGAAGTATTTGAAAGTCTTCCGCAAGGAGTGCGCGCAGAAGTCCTTTCGAGACTTGAGTTGCAAGTGAAAGCTCAAGAGGATCAACACCTTTGAAGTGTTCAAAGGAAGGGAGTGAAATTATCATGTAGAAGCTAAGTTCCAGTGGAAGAACACTGGTTCATTTTGCAGAAGCTGTCACAAAAGAAATCGTATGGTCAGAATTCTCCGAGGAGAACTTCCAAAGTCGCGAAGATCGTAGGATCTAGAAAAGATGCAAGGTGGATAGGGGAGGACGAACCCATCACTTTGGTATCAGGAATCAACATGGACTGTTGATCGTGATCTATTTTGAGCCATCAGATCATTGTGGGGATTCAGAGTTTGTAAGTCTGAAGTGTAAGCCAAAATCCTTAGTCACTCTAACTCCTGAATCAGGAAAATAATTGTTAAGTGAAGAATTTTGGAAATTCAGGATTCGGAATACTGGAAATCCTGATAACAAGGAGCCAGGGGCCTTTGCATTGAAAAACCCTGGAGTTGCAAAACGTGAAATATTGTGAAGTGGCATTTTGGCATTTTGGTGTTTCGAGGTTCGGGAATTCGGGGATTGTGGTGACAAGTGTTTTGGGGTCGAGAGTTTCGAACTCCCAGTACTCGAAAGATTGAAATAATGTGGGTCATTGGATCTAAAGGGAGGCTATCAGCCGTTGATTCTGTAGAAGGTGCCATTTTGGAATTTGGGTTTTCGAAGTCGTAAGGGAATGGTAGTCGAGGTTATTTCAAGTCCCGAAAGCCGGGAAGAGTGACAGGTGGTAGCAATCCACGTCAGAGACCAAGGACAATTGAGAAGACAGGTGGCGCATACTCATTGCCAGGTAGTGTCAATACCTGTTGACCATTTCGGGGTTTTGGAGGATGAAGATCCAGGAGCCTTACATCAGGATTTGCAAAGTCACGAAGTCCGAAACTCCAAATCGGCAAAAAGTTTCGTTGGAAGCAGCTTTTGTTGAACGCATCAGGGTTTGAAATTTTAGTATTTTCAAAGGCAAGAGGTTGGGGTTCTTTGTTCCAGAACTCTCAAAGTCGCGAAACACTATACAGCTATGGAGGAGGACGTGACCGAAGATTTTTGTGTTTCGGCATTTAGGGTTTTAGTGGGTTGAAGAGCCGGAAACTAGACAATAGGAATCACGATATCACGAAACCTGAAATCCTAATTTGGAAAAGGGCACGATCATCTTATTTAGGACAGGAGATTTGAGTGATGTCTTATGTTTTCTCACATGGGAAATACTCATAAGGACCTATGGATACACCGTCGTGTGTGTGAGGGATTCCCTGTGGGGAAAATCAAAGAGTCGATCAGACTCAGGAGGGAAGATTTAAAATGATCCTGAGCAGATCTTTGCCCGAGGGTTGGGGGTTTGTG